>LPNX011124184.1:52139-83371 GCA_001517045.1 Pseudotsuga menziesii
TCAACATCTAGCTGGGTTACTGCAACCTTTGCCTATTCCTAGTTGGAAGTGGGAAATAATCAGCTTAGATTTCATTACTGGATTACCCAGAAATCAAAATCAGAATGATTCAATTATAGTGGTAGTAGATAAATTAAGTAAAGCAGCGCATTTTATTCCTATTAAAACCACTTACAAGGCTGCAAATATAGCTGACATATTTCTAAAGAAAAGTTTTCGGCTACATGGTGTACTGAAGGTTATTATTTCAGACAGGGATCCTAAATTCACAGGGAATTTCTAGAAATCCTTGTTTAAGGGATTAAACACAACACTGAATTTCAGCACCTCTTTCCATCCTCAGACGGACGGACAGACTGAAAGAGTTAATCAGGTGTTGGAAGATCTGTTAAGAATGTACGTCAAGGATCAACCAGGTAAGTGGGAGGATTACTTGCATTTAGCAGAATTTGCATATAATAACAACTATCAATCATCAGCTAAGTTCAGTCCTTTTGAAATTATGTATGGGCGTAAATGTAACACTCCTATCTCCTGGAATAATCCAGTAGATAGATTAGTGTTGGGACCTGAATTATTAAAAGAAATGGAACATATTGTAAAACAAGTGCAGGAGAACTTGAAGGTTGCCCAGGATCAGCAAAAGAGCCAAGCAGATTTAAAAAGAACTTCTAAAGAGTTCCAGGTGGGTGAGCACGTGTTCATAAAGGTAAGACCAAAGAAGAGCTCCCTAAGACTAGCGAGTTGTGCAAAATTAGCGCCACGTTACTGTGGTCCATTTCAAATTTTATCTAGATTTGGTCAAGTTGCATATCAGCTAGCATTACCACCTAACTTAAAAGTGCACAATGTTTTTCATATTTCTGTTCTGAAAAAGTATGTTCATGATGCTACTCATGTGATTGATTGGAACATTGTACAGGTAGAACCAGAAGGGGAATTTCTGGTGGAACCAGACTGTATCCTCGGGAGGAGGGAAATTACTCTGCGGAACGGCACAATTGGACAGCTGAAGGTGCAATGGAAGCACCTTAGTCCTGAAGAAGCTACTTGGGAACTAAAAAGTAAGATGTGGGAAGCATACCCGAATCTGTTCCAAGAAGTTCCTGAGGAAGAAGAATAAGTAACATCGAGGACGATGTTACATTTTAAGGGGGTGTGTATGTCACATACCCCAATTTTGTAAAATTATGTAAATTGTTTTATTATATTTCTGAGACATTATGTTAAACTTAATCCTAAGTAGGGATTGATGACTCAGTAGAGTCAACAGTAATGGAATGTAATTCAGAATATTTTATTATTAATAAATAAATTATGGAGACAACAGCATGGGAGAGCTGTTAAAAAGAGGTTACTAGTCAAACTGGTGGATGGAACTAGGTGGAAAGGCAAAAGACAAGTGGCCGCATCCTTAAACACTTCGTAAGTTGCAGGTGGAAACTTCCCTATATTTGGGGTCATGATTCCCCAAGAAAGTGGAATCAGAGTAGGTGGCTCATTAAATGACAGTTAACCCAATAAAGACCTAGGCAATCTTTTAAAAGTACTCAATGAAGAGAGCTGAGGCTGCTAAGTTATTTTCCAGAGAGAATTCATTCAAGTGAATGTTATTCAGGAAATCCATTGAGGAAGAGGGAAATATAGTAAGGAAGTTGTTTTAGGAGGATTGTTGTAGTAACTTGATTTCATTACAGCTTTTTGAGCTGAGAGAACTGACTGATAGTTCTGAGTTAAAACTGAGTTTGAAGAGTGGTATCTGACTTTGTTGCACCTAGTTCCAGCCAGGGAGACCAGAGCAAGCTTGGGCGTCCTGAGAAGTCATTGTCTGAGCGCTCTCCAGGAGTTGGTAGGGAGGAACGGCCTCCCATTACTGTTGTTGTCCACAGCTTAAACAGGTTCTGTCTCTTATTTCTTTATGTTTACTGGGTATGAATGGATGGATGTTATGTTTATTTTATATGTCTGAGGAGTTAGTTAGTTTAGTAAAGTTAGTATCTCAGAATATCAGTAGTTAAATCTGTTAAAAGTTACTGTGTTTTTCCACATCTGGGATCACCAGACCATACTCCAGCACAGTATCTCGGTATTGAGAAGTAGTATGCTTCTGAACCGAGTTTCTTATTTAGTTACTTTCAGTAACCACAAGTATTTCACCAGTTTATAAGTTACTGTATCTTTGTTTTAACTATATCTTGTTTTCTATAAATGCTACTGTACAATATAGAAAGCAGAAGTTAGATTGGAATTCATATTGTTTTACTTTATAAGTTTCCTTCTTTGTATTCGGATAATTTCATTTCTAGAAATTTACTCAAAGCAAGAATTAGTTACAGAACTATTTTTTCTCTTGATTCAGATTATAAACATGTTAATACTTGTACTTACAGAACATTGGTAGGAGAAAACAAATGTTAAGTTATTTTAATATCCAAGCAAGCTAGCTATAACTGTGATATTTTATTAATGATATAGTTCCTTTACTTTTTCTTTATTTCAATTTCTAACATTACCTATAATGATAACTATAACTTCTATGGAATAAAAATGGATGCTATTATATATATAGTTATACAAAACAGACCATAAGAAGTATTAAATAATTCAAATTCATTTATTTTCATAAGTAAATAATAATTTAACTGATAGAATAAATTTTATCAGAACCTAATTAGTATCTGTGAATCAGTACAGGAATGTAAATAGCATAATGCTATTTTCTGTACACTTTAAAATAAACATAGGTTATACTTATGAAGAACTTAAAATTCCAATAAAGATAGGTTATTTACTTTGTATAAGTAAATATTATTGTTATAGTAATAATATTATACTTTTATATTATTTAACATAGAAACAGTATTCTTTTAAAAACTTAAGGAACATAAATATTTAAATTACAAACCCCGAAGTTAATATACTCTGTCTTACAAATTAAATAGACTCTACTTAAAGATTTCGTTAAGTAAATTAAAAGCAAACATAAGAACCTTTTAATCTAAAATGTAAACTCTATTCATCACTTAACAAGAATTTTATAAATAGTAACTCAAGGTATAACCTAGGAACATAAATAATTATCAAAACATTTGACTGCTCGTTTATAGAGCCCAATCAATATAATAATAATCATTTATTTATTCACTAATACAAATAGCGTTTGTATGTAACACACATTATTAAGTTAAGAAAACAAAAACAATTCTTAAACTATAAATTAGGGTTTGACCCTATAAATTTCTGTATATGCAAATGAAATATTAATTATAAATTAATACAATAATTTACTTACGGCCGAAAACAAATCAACACTACAAGGCTGTCATAAGCCTGTAGTTTACCTATTGTATACACAGTGTGTAATTTAAAGTAAATACATTAACACAAACAAGTTACAGAAGTAAAAGACAGTATTTAATTGATAATGTAAACTGTGGGCGAAGACATCCAGAGCTTCCCCAAAATTTATACAAAGAACAGAATTCGAAGTCGAGTTTTAAACCTCTTCGCAACAGGCTGATAGCCCAGTTTTTCTCTTTACAAGAGTTCAATCTTAAAAGACAACTAATGTATACAATCTCGGCCTAAGCCGTAACGCCCTCACATCGCGTGAAGGGTTTACATTTAATCAGTCTTTTAACCAGCAATCTTAAAAACCCGAACGAGGTAGTAAGGGTTTCAGACTTCTCAAGCCAACCCATGAAAGTTCCAACTGAAAACCATAAGGAGGACCAGCCATGGTGTAACCAGGCTTACCAGGTGTGTAGCTCGCTTGCTCAGTTTTTCTCACCATTGGCCGCACCTTTGAAGTTGTAAAACCCTGTATTTACAAGAAATAAAAAAAAACTCACATGAGAATGCCATAACATGTAAAAAGAAGATTTGAAATCTAAATTCAAACTGTAAACAAAATTTAAAACCCTTACCTGTTTTCGTGGAGGAGGCATGACCACTGGCATATTTTTATCACCGCCAACAGCGTAGGGAGGAAGCACCCGTAAGGAGGTAAAAGGAATTTTATCACTCAAACTTGCGCAGAGTTCTAAGACTGTAAGACCAACAAACGAAACCTCGGAGGAAGGAAATAGCTCCGGCGAAGATACTATTCAGTATGGCAAGGGAACGTATTATGGAGGAATGAGAACCAAACTCAACATGCAAATATGGAGCAAGCTATGTGGAGGAGACTCACAGAGTAGAGGCCACACAGAAATGCTCAGCACAGTCACAGAGCGACCAGCGCCGAGGGAGGTGAGACAAATGAAGTCTAGGGTTAACAATACAATGTTTATATTCACGTAATGCTTGGCTGGGATAATGCCACGATAGGGGTTAATTTATCATTGCAAAGTGGGTTTGAGTCTATAGTCAACCAGCAATCATTTTGATGGAGGGATGATTTCCCAAATCTCTCGTTGGATAAAGGTTTATCCAAAGTTGTGGAGCGAATTTCGCCATTCAACGCTACATGCAAATCATTATACCCATTATTCCTCCACTCTATTATTTTTTAACCCTTTTAAAATCTTATGATAACCTATTGTCGACATCATAATAATAATGAGCTTGATGATTGGTAAGTATTTGTTTCAAATATTATCATTGTTAATATAGTTTATATACTTGTGAGGATAATATTATATATATGGATCATATGGAGATAACTTGGCACAAGTTTAATATAAAAATTTTCATTATATTATAAATTGCTTCAAGTCCTTTGATAAGAAATCAAGAATCATATTATAAAGACCTTAGGTGGTTGTTTAATGCAAGTTATATAATCTTTGGGTTTTAGCATAGTATTACCATTAACCTTGGAGATCAGCCTTGGTTTGAAGAAATAACTCCTTAATACTATAAAAACCCCCCTTTGAAAATGGGTAGTCTTATATTTAATTCAAGATTCAAGGCTATGATAAGTATTGTAGAATTTGTTTATGGATTTCTAACTTTTATAAGCTAAGTCCCTTCATTTTCTAGCATAGTTTAGAAGTACATAAAGGAAGGCATGATGGTAGAGAGCTAAGTATAATTTTCTTTTCTGCCTGTAATCATTTTATGATTTATTTTTCACAGCTTAAAATAGCATCTATAGTACTAGTTACTAATGTCAAGAAAGTAGTATTTACCATGTGGAGATGTGGTTTTTATTTATAATGATATCCTCATTAAAAAAACGAGAACTTGGCAAGGATAGGCCAAACCCTTGCAGTACTACAGGAAACCCTTATCAGTTTTCTTTTGAATGGGAATGCTTGCTTACAACTGGATTCTTGTTATAGGTTTCATAATTCTGTTTCTATACTCTTATTTTGCTTTAAAGAATTAAAAGATACATCTGTATAGAAATGCAACTGTAATGAAATAGAGAAGATAACGGATCAATAGGAACATAATTTAATTTACTAGAAAGAAAATAGTTAAATATACCTTCGCAAATATTGAAATGAACTATTTCTTATTTACTCTCGAACTTTGTCTCTTACGACGAACTTATAGTAAATACTTTAGAATTATGAAGTGCAGCGCCATACCCCTTTACCTGTATATCTGTAAGTAAAAGTGGAACCGATGCGTTAGCTCGAAAGCTAAGTAAGCCCAGTTATGCATAACACTTCACCTTATGGTCACAAAGGAATAAAAGTCAATAAGCTGAAAGATATATTCAATAACTAAACATACTAACTGATAAATTCAATAGCAAGCTGTTAACAAATAACTAATTAAGGTTAGTTAATCTGTTTTAACTTTAATGTTTTGCAGATTTAAAATTTTTAAATTTTTTGGAATTTTTGGGGTTTTGACAATCCTCATCCAAATAACACCTTTAAAACATAGAATAAATGACAAGTATTTGAGGGAAGGGAAAATATCTTATTAATATGAAAAGAAAATATACAATAGTGTGAATACCTCATTTCTATCCACTATGTCTCACTCAACTAATCTTTTGATCCTTTTCACTTAGCTCGACACTTTGATATTTTGTTGATGGAGATATATGGTCTCTTATATACCCAATCGGGTTATATAATAGAAATCACACAAAATCATGCCTTGACATCCTCATATTTTCTGAAGAGTGCATCTACCACCACATTCTATTTCCCTTTTTTATAGATGATTTCAAAGTCATATCCCAACATCTTAGTTTCCCAATTTTTGTTTCTCTTTTGAATACAGTCCATGTTGTAAGAAGTATTTAACTCTATGATGATTTGTTTTGACCTTGAAGTTCCTAACTATTAGGTAAGGATTCCATTTCTTGAGTGCATGTAGTTTTTCTGTCATTTCTTTCTCATAATTGTGTTTATATAAGCTATTTCCCTTGATTGGCCATCTTTCAAAGGCAAGGGGCCATCCTTCTTGCATTAGAATATCTCTAATTCCATTTCCTGAGGCATCACATTCCACAATAAAGGTTTTGAAGTTTGGTGTGGTCAAAACAACAGATTTGCACATTTCCTGTTAAAGTTGTTTGAAAAATTTTAGTTGCCTCTGGATTCCAACAAACTGCTTCCTTCTTTAATAAAGTTGTTAGAGGTGCTACTATTCTTTCATAGTTATGAAAAAACTTAACATAGTACCTTGTCAAACCTAAGAATCCATTAATATTATTCAAGGTTTTGTGAATTGGCTAGTCCAACATGACTTTAATTTTGATAGGGTCTACCTTGGCACTTTCATGAGATACAATATGACCCAAATACTCTTCCTAATTTACCCCAAAGAAAAATTTGGAAGGTTTTTCATATAGTCGTTATTCCTTTAGTAGTTGTAGCACCCTCTCAACATGTGAACATGTTCTTCCCAAAAATTTCTATAGATTCGTATATCATCAAAAAATACTAACACACATTTTATAAGGAAGGGCTTGAAAATGGAATTCATCAAACCTTGAAATGTGAAAGGTGTATTCATAAGGCCAAAAGGCATGACAATAAATTCATAATGACCTTCATGAGATTTGAATGTTTTTTTGGAGATGTCTTCTTCCTTTATTATAATTTGATGATACCCTGAATGAAGATCCAATTTTGTGAAGTAAACTACTCCATGTAGTTCATCTAACAATTCATCAAGGACAAGAATGAGAAACTTATCTTTAATGGTGATCTTGTTGAAATTTCTATAATCTATACATGTATGCCATGTGCCCTCCTTGTTGTGTACCATTACCACTGGTGTTGAGTAAGAAATTTGGTGTAATGTCCCCAAACGTTTCTATGGACCACTCCATTGGACTAGGAGGATGAATTGGCCTAAGTCGTTTGGAAAATTTAAAGAAGAATAGTAAAGTGGTGAATTGGGGTCATGAGGCACTATGGTAAACCGAAGGTCCAAGGAAAAATTTATGGAGCAAGGGATAATTCTCTCCTAAAAAACATTTTAATACTATTTTGAGAGAATTTCAACAAGGAGGGTGAATTAGTGGTGGAATGATTCCAAATATGTGGTGTAATTTCCATCCAAGGTGGAAGGAATCCTCTCATGAGGGCATCTCAAGGGTTATAACTCCCTGTGATAAAAATAGAAAATCTATGGCATATATGACAAAAATAAGGTCCTATGACAACTTATGACATATTATGACATGTTTTAGGTCCTAAATTTATCCAAGGAGGGTGCTAGAGGAGAAGGTAGGCACACATGAGAGTGTAAATCCCCCCAAAACAAGCTACGCCTCTCAAATTCAAATTTTCAAGGAAGATGGAGGTAGTATTTGGTCAAATAACATTAGAGAGGAGGTAACTGAGTTCAAAAGTACCATTTTATCTTGAAAATAACATTTATTCTTATTTTATTCATAGAGAATTGTAGAATGAGGGGGAAAGGGCCCAATGGAGTTTATAAAAAGGATGCAAGCCTCTTAGGAGAGAGATTTTGGACATTTTTTTATTTTGAATAGGATATTTATTGTGTTTTTTCTTATATTGTATAATGTTCCCCTTGCTAGCTTGGGAAATTTTCCCCTTGCAATTGGGAACTAGTTTTGGTGGTGAAAGATTCCACCCTAGTTAGTAGAGAGGAGGAGATCATCTGGATCTCTTCACTATGATTCATGGAAATTGATTGATATGAGAAATAAATTTCAAGTTTATCTATAGAGATTTATTTCAGGTTTTTATATTCATATAGAGTAGCGGGGTCCAATTCATGTTGCCGTGTTTGAGTTCCAGTTAATGGAAGTGTGATTTGTGGTGTATCGAGGAGTACAAGTTTGTGGTGGATCCTATTTAAGGAGGGCGACACTATGGCTATAAAAATTCATGAATGTTGTTATAATGGATTATTATCACTGGTATGTGATGGAGGGAAAACTACATAATTCATATCTATGTGTTGTGGTCTAAATGTTGCTTGTCGAGGGTGCAACGGTGGAAGGAAATTACTCATTTGGAGCAGTAACTGTCCCTCTTTTCTTTCTGGTTTTTTAGAATCCCTATATACTTTGTTTCTAGTATATATTTATCTATATTTCAAGGTTCTATAGAATCCATTTATGTAATCTCTAATTATGTCTCATTTATAATAAAAATCTTAGTGTTTATCCCCATATTTGTTCTCCAATATCCAAGCATTGGTGAATCTATGAGAAAATGGTTATCAATGAGAAACTATGTTTGAATGTGGTTGTAAAAAATTACTTTTATAATCTAAAAACTTCATATGAGTCCATTATTTATGTTATTAATCCATTTTTCCTTACTTGAATTTGTTTCGAAGCATTTTGGTTTGGTTCAGAAGCTCTATAGTTGTGGGTGTTATTAATCTTGGGGCGATGTTAAAGGGCCCAAAATTCACTTTATGTATAATTTATGAGTTTTATGGAATTTTAAACCTATTCCATTGTATCAGTATTTTTGTTTCCATTGGTAAGCACTTTTTATTTCATCTAAAAAGGTTTATGTATGCCCAAGTTATGAGCATTTTATCCACTGGTTAAATTACACTTTTATGCTTAAAAATGTCTGTGTAATATAAGCCTTAGTGTTCCAATATTATGTATATGAGTCATTTAACTGAGTTAGGGTGTATTTGGGTCAGGTTGAATATTATTGGGGGAAATTGGAGTCAGTTAGGAGTTGTTTGGGGAGAGTTGGAAATCTAGAGTTATGAGTGGGAAAATTTGAACTAGCGCTCCTAGTTTTGAATCCAGTGGTTCTCTAGGGTTGTATTGTGGTTGATAGATATGAGTTTGGATCAAGAAAATTATAATGATGATATATAAAATTGGATTGATCACATTAGAGTGGTTTGATAGTATACATTTGGGTTGCACCATATTATTCATATTCTGGTGAACACAATAAAGCCACTATTCGGATAAATTTTAAGAGTCAATTTACTCTATATTGGAAATTTGGAGTTAATGTGCCTAATTTTTTAATAACGTTATAGTGGTATCAGAGCATGTTTCTCTATATCTATGGGAACTAAAGAAAAAAAACCTTCTTTAAATTTTTGCAAACATGAGGTTGGGAACAAATTCATGGGAGCTTGATGAGAGCTTAACATGGGAAGACTCATTTTCTGAAGATGGTTTCATTTATTCAATGGAAGGTAATGCAATATATAAAACCATAGATGGGAACTTGAGTGCCATATGAGTTGTATGATTACTTTTTTGAAAACATATACAAAGTTGAAAAGGGGGAACTTGAATGGGAAATATTAAGGAAGAACCATGAGAGGTTACTGAAGAAATCATGCAAGTTACAATAGAAAATAGAGCATAATTTGCAGCAATGTAAAGCCTTTCTACTATAATGTCTACATAAAAAATTATGGAGAGGATGTGTTGGTACTAGATTTGTCCCATAAAAAAATTTCAAATTCCGACAGCGTGATGTAAAGAAAGATGCTAAATTTTGCTGCTAGAAATTCCAATAGTATTTTCATCAATGTCCCCAATGTTTATGCCATCTTGGGTCAATTTTATTGAAGTATCAAAGTCCATCAAATCTTCTGTTGTCTCTCTTTCATCCATTTTCATGGCTGAATTTCATTTAGTGGAATTTATTTTATAATATAAAATCATTTTATAAAGTTTGATTTTATATTTTAAAAAAATAATTCCACTCACCTCATCCCACTCATTCTCTGGCCTATCTATCCCACTCATTATCTCATCTCACCTACCATTCACTTCACCATTCCACTCTCGCTCCCACTCCTTCTCCACATTGATTCCATTAAAATTACCATATTCATCTTATGTTATAACTACCACTCCATTAATAAACACCATTTATGCATTCAAGCTCGTGTATCAAGCAATCAGGTGTCAAGAGCAACTAGCCTTTGTTATATATTAAATATTTGAAAATACACAAAGTCCAGTTGTAAAGGAATGAGCTCAAGTCTATATCGAGTTCGTCATTATCGATGAGAAATCAGTGTTAAGGAGAAACAGGTTTATAACATTTATTTGTTTTATGCCACCAAAGGAGATGACGGAGATACACTGAGTAGTAAATGTTGATAAATGTTAGGATGGGATTTCAGGCATTGAAGGGAGCATGCCATCCCCCAGTTTATGAATCCAATACACAATAGAGTTAAGCATGCCATAATTCCAAGGTATCAAGACAAGTACTCAATTTTTCAAATAGCATAATGAGTGTTCAACGTTAAGGAGAAGTCACAACATGCACTCTCAGATTGTAGGGTGTTCAAATGATGAAAACCGCTAGGGATGTGAGATATCATCATTAAGTGTGCAGAGGGAAAGCATCCACTAGCAAAAGTCATAATTTAAATGAACATTTAAAGTGCTCATTAAGATTATCTGGATGTGTAGAGTTGAACACCAAGTGCTAGTCCCACATGCCTAATTTCATTAATTAAATTAGGAGCACCCGAGAGTGACAAAATGACTGTAAATGATTTCCCTCATTGATCAAACCACATGTTTACAATGTGTAAAGGGTTTGAGCTGTAGCAGTTATAAATCCCAGTGTTAAATGGATTGAGTTTGAAGTGGTAGAGTATCTCATTAAGGCATAGTATCTAGAAGCTGGCAATTTTATATTGTTCACCTCTTGAGTGTAAATTTATGAAGCTAGTTTGTTAACAGCTAGAATTAAAATCCATAACTTTGAGGCATCGAATTAGCATCCAATACCATTTTAAAGAGGTAGTTATACCAATTCCTCATTCGAAGGTGACCAATCGACAACTTAGAATATCTTGATTAACTTCATTCCATATTTCCAAGCATAAAGGTAGCATCCAAGAATAAAATTAAATGCACAAGTGGTAGGGGATTCATCAGTCAAAGATAATTCCATATTCTAGTGAGATTTGACTTCAACAACTCCATCAATTCGATATTTTTGAAAGTTTTTCTAGATTTATGTAGCATCATTTTATTTTTAGTATGTAGATTGAAGTTGTATTCTAGAAAATAGAAATAGTTTGTTAAGTTAATGATTAATATAACTTATGATTTTGGAATAATGAGGGAGGAGGTTCCAACATGAGAGGCCGTGTGTTGGATTGTAAAGGGTTGAGTTATCAGTCTAAGATTTCTTTTACAGCTCTGTAAGTATATTTTGGAAATATATGAAGGATGAGAAATAATTTATGAGCCTTTTTTTATTTCTAATCAATGCAAATGTTGTTTATGTATTTGGATTTCTCTAATAACTCTTATGAAAGATAGTGTTTCTATCCCTCGTTTCTTATTACAGATGTAGATATTTGTGTTCCTTTTTGCAGAATGATTTTCTGTTTAAAGAGTATTTATCAGTTTATATAATCAACTATTTGTGGTTATATGAATTATTCTCAAACTGGTTCATACATTGCTACTGTTTGTAGTCATATGTTTCTATATCATCCTTGTTTACCATCCCTAGTATATACTTATCAGTACCTATTTGATTTTTGAGTATTGGTCATTCATCCACCCTTCAATTTCCTCTTCTATTATTACAAACCAAAACCATTCATATTTTATTCAAGCCTTAGAACTTAATATGTGTTAAGATTGACTCTCTTACAGTCGAGAGTTAAATTTAACACAAACAAGATGTTTGGTGTCTTTAAAAATAGAGCAACTAAAGGTTTCCATGATGAGTGGGGTTTAGGATGTGGAAAATAAAAAATCATGTTTCATCCTACAAATGATCAAAATGAGTCAAATATTGCAACCTTGAGTCTTTTGGTGGATCACAAAATGGAGGAGAATTCCATCACAGATCGACCACTGTGTTGAAATATTGTAATTTCGAAGAATATTCTAAATGTATTTAATTGTTGTAACCTTTCAGAGATGTTTTGTTCCTCCATCGAGATGTTACTATTGTATTTGGTCATCATAAATTCACGAGGTAAAACCTCTGTTGTAAGATGGGTCAATAGAACTCTCGAGAATATAATATTTTTTTGTTTTGTGTCTTCCTACGTGAAGTCAACCCAATAATTTTTTTGGGGCTGACTTGTTAGGGAAAAATTCAAGTGGAAAAAATAGTATAAATAGAGGAGGTGTGTTCCTCATTTGAACACACACAATCACTTGTGTATAGCGCATAGGAGAGAGAGAGACATATCTGATAGAAGAAGGAGCACTTGTTTGGGGTTTTTTCCTTGTACTTTTGATACATCTATATAGAGGAATTTTTGCTCGGTTTTCTTGCCCATGAGGGTTTCCCAGGATAAATCTCTCTGTTCTTTTGTGTGGATGTGCTTATCTTTCTTTGAGTAATCCATTTGTATATGGTTATGATGTTATGATGTTATTAGATTTTGTATAACCATTAAAAACTTAACCCGGTATCATAGCCACCATGAAAGAATTTTTTGCGCAGCCAAAACACTACTCTAACTACCGTAACTACTCAAGATTAGGGATTCATGCTTGAAAACTATAGAAGACAAAAGCTAGACATGTTGGGAATTTCACTACAAATCGATATTGGAGAAGGCTCAGGAGATGAAAATTTGATAGGAGAGGATGAAATCGTGTTGTACCTTGTGTAAAACTTTCATCCTCGTATTCGCTATAATCTAGGAGATATGATTCCTCCATCTCAGGGTTCCATCATCTCACAGAATTCATCCTTAAATAAGTGACCTAGGGAGAATTTCTATATCTCATGCTAGGAAGGTCCAAATGAAATTAGAAAGATGTCGAATATAGGGAACACACATTATTTTTGGTAGTCAAAGTTTCAGACTCTGAAGGTGAATCAGTGACATGTGGAAGTCCGTACATGTTCATTACGTTGAACATTCCTAAAATAAGTCACATTGGGAAACTTCACATAAGTCCCACATGGTGAATACAATTATGCTCTAACATGTGGGGTTGGAAGAAAGACATACCATGCTACTGTAGGATGAATTTTTAGACTTTGAGGAGCAAAAAATTTGGAGCTATATAGCAGAAACAAGATCAATCAATTATATAGAAGAAACTCAAAAAAAAACTAGGGATTTCTGTTCCGGGTACTTTTCTCCACCAATTAGTTAAAAAGGGAGTACCATCAAAATATCCCTAGGAGGAAACATATTTCTATGTAATAAATTTCTCATTATGTGGATTTTCAATTTTTGACCTAACACTGCTACAGGGGAAAACTTGGGCATCATATGTTTTGCAGTTTTGGGAAAATAAGTATGTTTCTCAGCTTGTCTTGAGGAGGTGCATATTTCTATGCAATCAGATATGAAAGATACCTAAGTTGAAAAATTATGGCTTCTCTGTCAAAACCTAGGTCCACCCGAAGCAGTATTCCAAAAATCCTTCAAGCAAGCATCAAGTTCAAGCAATCTAATTGGTAAGTTATATCCTCTCTATTTTCATTTGAGGTTTTGATTTTTATCATGATGACAAACACTACAAAGTTTGAGAACAACCTTGAAGGAACCGATAACCTCTAAGCATGGAAGTATAGAGTGCTTCTCATACCCGAAGAAGCATGATCTAGAGAAGTGTGTCAAAGAAGAAGCTGCACATCCAAAGGGAGATGAAGACAAAGCACAAGAAGGACTTAGTCAAAGCCAAGAGGGTTATTTCCGCCTCCATTGGATCTCACATGTATCATCCTTTTAGACTCCCAAGGATATGTTTGGTACAATGAATAACTTGTACGAAGGAAAGAATATCAACAAGAAGGTGATATTGAGAAACCATCTGAAGAATATGAATATACAAAAATCGGAGGTCATGTAGCATCATTTCACAAGGGTTTCTCAAATCAAAGAACAACTTGAAGCAGTCAAAGAGAAAGTGAGACTATTATGATAACCTTGAATGGCCTCCCAAGATCATGGGACTTATTCATTCAAGGATTATATGCAAGAAAGAAACTGGTCTCTTTCAATAGACTATGGAAATAATGCACACCAGAAGAAGCTCGATTCATAACAAGAGAGGAGAAGATGGGAGAAACTGTAGATCAAGCTCTCATAGTTCACTCTAGAACAAATCGTAGAAATAAAGGAGAACCATCATCACAACATAATAAAAAAGGAATTCAGAAGATATCCTTCCAACGTTCGATGTTACACTTGTGATGATAAGGGACACTACTCCAGAGATTGTCCCAGAAATAGTGGCTTCTTCAAGAAGCTGTCAAATAAGAAAAGACATCATGCTCATACCGATGAGGAATATGAATTCTACTAGTGAAGACAAAGATAATACTCTTATCCATTTCAGTATTTCGATAAGAAAGAATGAAATTAGTGACACTCAAATCCAGTACAAAGGTTCCTGGAATCAATAGAAGGCTCCAAGACATAAGGATCAAGAAGGATTCTACCAAACAAACACACATAAGTATTTAAATTGTAGTTTCATATATTATATGATATTGTTTAGTTGTGTACATATCTATGAATTGTATTATGCATGATAGAATGTTTTCATTAATGAAAAATATACTACTAATATGCATGTTATGGGTAATTATCCTATGGTTTTATACAACACTCCATTGCTACTTATCTAGAATGAAACATATGTGCTAACATATTGGGATTAGTGCACAATATAAAAAATGTAATGGTAGGGATGGAAAGCATATTGAAAGTTTCCGTGTGTATACGTGATATGGATGAATGTTGTATTGGCTAAAATAGTTGCATGATTATATCTTTATGCATAAGAATTTATCATTATGAATATGTCTTATGAAATGCTTCTAACTATAAATTGAGCACATAGATCTGTAGAAAAACACTCAACTCACAAAATAGATCACACAATTTAATCAACAATTGAAGAATGAAACAGTGAAAAATGGCTTGCAACTGTGAATACTTTCATTAATCAAAAGTAATTAGATAATAAATACAGTGAAGTACAATTCCTAAATAGCCACAAGCAATTTGAATCCACATGAGGAAATTCGAATTGATTACACTCTACTTGACTGTAGGTAACTAAGACCTTGTCTAAATCATTATCAGAGGACTCAATGTTTAACTCACATTGTCTAAATCATCACTGAAGTTATCGAAGTTCTAAAACACAACTCAAGTGTTACATTCAGTGTTGACTAAGACTAACTGACTATGGTAGGTGAGAAATGCACCCCTCCTGCATGCAACCATGCAAACCTAGCGCTAACTGAATGTAGAGGACTAGAACTGAATGTAACTGACTCCTAACTTAGCTTGACTAGTCACCAACTCAACTCAAATGACCTTGGTTGGTTTCGGCACTCCCAGTGGCTCCTAAATTGTAGGGATTGGTCTAGGAGGCTCCTAAACTGATGCATGCAAGTGCAATTAGTGGCAATAGGCCTCAATTAGTGTTCCCCACACTTTAGTAACTGAAACATGTGCCCCAATTAGGCCAAGTGGACCCAACGGTGCTATTGACTAAAAATAGACTGGATGGACTCCCGATTTAGACATGACTCCCGATTTAGACATATGACCAATTTGGACAAGGGAGGATTAATAATCCTAATCCCCCCTGAATGCTAACTTGGACAATCTATGGGCCCTGGTAACTAAGACCATAGGTCACCCATTACATCAAGTAAAATAAAGTAATTGCTTAATACAAGGAGCTGGGGGAAAAACCACATGGGAAAAAATCCCCCCCTCTATCTAAGTAGGTAGAATCAGGTCTCAAGTTTGAAAAACTTGAAAATATGTTGCTGCAATCTTCATCTCTATGAGGTAGCGAAGCAGCTTGCATGGTGTGTTGTGCACATGTATTTTGGGGCCTGGCATGTAGACTTTTTTTTATTCTCCAAAATTGATGATGGAAGGAAGGAGGAATGTAATCTTTGTCTCTTGCTGTATGAAGAGGTGTATTATCACATCTATTCTTCTGAATGTAGTGAGACTGAGCCCTTTCCACATAGCATCTTAAATGGAGTCTATTGCATCTCTCTAAAGGAGGTAAGATTGCATGGCATAGTGCAAGGGTCTTTCCTTTTTGAGTGTCAGTTGGGTTTTCAGTCATCTTCATAGCTTCCAGTTTGGAAGTAGGTACTGAATCTAGATCTGAATCACTCGGAATCTCAATCTCATAAACTGATAAAGATGGATCTGCAATACTAGTAGAAGCTGCAAAAGAAGTAGATGCAATGATTTCACCTTCCCTTGCAAGTGGCTGTTGAGAGTGCACTAGTTTTGAAGGAGACATGAAATGTAATAACTCATATGATTTTGAGGGATGATTTGCAACATCCTTTGCTATGATGTTACCAGTAGAGATATCTGTGATCTCCACTGAATTAGGACCAAATATCACTCACTTTGGAGATCGAGTATGGGTCATCTAATAGACAGATAATAGGTTTGAAGCTAGGGAGGGGACAAATAGCACATATTTGAACCTTCCATGTTTAAGCTTGACAAAGCCCTTCCCTTTTGTTTGGAATTTACTATTATTTCCCATTTAAATACTAGGACCATCAAAGGACTGAAAAGAAGAGAATGATTCTCTAGATGCAACCATATGGTTGGAATCTCTAGAATCAATGAGGAAGACATGTGCTGATGAGAAGCAAGCATTTAGTGCATGGTATTTCCTTTGATATTCTTCGTCTTCTTCTCCAGAGTCATCCTTCATTTTGCTAGTAGGTGTAGAAATGTTATGTTTCTTCAAAAGAAGAGCCCTTTCATGAAGTTTTATTCTCATACAGGAGCTTTCTGAAAGAAATCCCCTTCCACAGTAAGAGCAGAGGACATTTGATTTTCCATTCTTCTTGCTTCTCTTCGAACCTGAAGATTCCTTTGATTGTTTTTTCTTCACAAGAGACTTATCTCTTTACTTCCCTTTGTCATTTGCTACCTTATCTCCTCTTGCAACCAGAGCTTGATATTTGAGAGATCGAATGATCCCCATTTGGATCAATTTATCATTCTCAAAAGTGAGAGATTGGTGAAGGCATCAAGAGTGGGCATCTTCCAACTTGGAGTAGTGAGCCTTACTATTTGGAAGGTTAATACAAAGACTGAGTAGTCTTCATTGAGCTTTGTGAGAATGGAAAGGATGACCTGATCTTCATTTTTCTCCACTTTGCATTTCTTCAATTGATATATCAGGTTCTTGAGTGAAGAATTTATTCAGTGATTCGAAGTTGAATGGATTAATATTAATCAGATCATTTTCTAGCTGATGGACCCTCATCTCATCCTACTTATCAAATAAGGAGGCAATATTGTTCCAAATATATTTGGGAGTCTTCAATCCTTGGATGTGGAATCAAATATATCAAGAAACTGAGGAGAATAAGTATCCATGAGCTTCATCAAGCCTATTCCGGTACTTTTCTTTGTCATGATTTAAAACTGGCACTACCTCTATTTCTTCTGTGAGTCTGAAGAGCTTCTTGGTGCGGAGCAGTACCTCCATGTCTTCCTTCCATTGGTGATAGTTGAAGGGAGAGAGAGGCTCTATTTAATGAGCCATTTTGGATGCAGTAAGGAGGACTGAGCTGCTGTGGCGAATCCAGTGAGAAGAAACGACTGCTTGTAGTGAATGCTGTGAGAAGAGATGATAACCTATCACACAATCAAACATACAAAGTAAGGTCGACTACCTGCACATTTCAGGTTTTCATCACACCCAACATAATTGATCAAGCAAGCTTGATCAACAATTCCTTAACTTGGGGTATTNCGGAGAAAATTGCTCAAAAAAATGATCCAACTGGTGATCTAAGGAGGAGAGGTGCCTTGTCCGCTAAGGCTCCGATAGCATATAATTTGATCACATAGATCTGTAGACAAACACACAACTCGCATAATAGATCACACAATTTACTCAGCAATTGAAGAATGAAACAGTGCAAAAATGGTTTGCAACTGTGAATGCTTTCATTAATAAAAAATAATTAGATAATAATTACAATGAATTACAATGGCTAAATAGCCACAAGCAATTCGAATCCACATGAGGAAATTCAAATTGATTACACTCTACTTGAATGTAGGTAACTAAGACCTTGTCTAAATCATTATCGGAGGATTCAATAGTTAATTGACCTTGTCTAAATCATCACCGAAGTTCATCGGAGTTCTAAAACACAACTCAAGTGTTACATTCAATGTTGACTAAGGCTAACTAACTGTGGTAGGTGAAAAATGTGCCCCTCATGCATGCAGCCATGAAAACCTAGCGCTAACTGAATGTAGAGGACTAGAACTAAATGTAATTGACTCCTAACTTGGCTTGACTAGTCACCAACTCAACTCAACTGACCTTGGTTGGTTTCGGCACTCCCAGTGGCTCCTAAATTGTAGGTATTGGTCTAGGAGGCTCCTAAACTGATACATGCAAGTGCAATCAGTGGCAGTAGGCCTTAATTAGTGTTCCCCGTGCTTAAGTAACTGAAACATGTGCCCCAATTAGGCCAAGTGGACCCAATGGTGCTAGTGACTAAAAATAGACTGGATGGACTCCCAATTTAAACATTACTCCTGATTTAGACATATGACCAATTTGGACAAGGGAGGATTAATAATCCTAATCCCCCCCCTGAATGCTAACTGGGACAATATGTGGGCTTTGGTAACTAAGACCATAGGTCACCCATTACATCAAGTAAAATGAAGTAACTCCTTAAAACAAGGAGTTGGGGCAAAAACCACATGGGAAAAAATCCCCCCCTCTATCTAAGCAGGTAGAATCAGGTCTCAAGTTTGAAAAAATTGAAAATATGTTGCTGCAATATTCATCTCTGTGAGGTAGTGAAGCATCATGCATGGTGTGCTGTGCACAGGTATTATGGGGCCTGGCATATAGACTTCTCCTTATTCTCCAAAATTGATGATGGAAGGAAGGAGGAATGCAACCTTTCTCTCTTGCTAGATGAAGAGGTGTATTATCACATCTATTATTCTAGATGTAGTGAGACTAATCCCTTCCCATGTAGCATCTTAAAGGGAGTCTATTGCATCTCTCTGAAGAAGTTAAGATTGCATGGCATAGCACAAGGGTCTTTCCTTTTTGAGTGTCAGGTTGGTTTCCAGTCATCTTCCTAGCTTCCAGTTTGGAAGTAGGGACTGAATCTAGATCTGAATCACCCTAAATCTCAATATCATAAATTGATAAAGATGGATCTGCAATACTAGTAGAAGCTGCAAAAGAAGTAGATGCAATTATTTTACCTTCCCTTGCAAGTGGGTGTTGAGAGTGCACTGGTTCTGAAGGAGGCATGAAATGTGAGAACTCATATGCTTTTGAGGCGTTATTTGCAACACCCTTCACTATGATGTTCCCAGTAGAGATATCTATGATCTCCATTGATTCAGGACCAAAGATCACTCGATTTGGAGATCCAGTATGGGTTATCTGATAGACAGAAAATAGGTTTGAAGCTAGGGAGGGAACAAATAACACATCTTTGAACCTTCCATGTTCAAGCTTGACAGAGCCCTTCTTTTTTGTTTGGAATTTATTGTTATTTCCCATTTGAATACTAGGACCATCAAAGGACTGAAAAGAAGAGATTGATTCTCTGGATGCAGCCATATGGTTGGAAGCTCCAAAATCAATAAAGAAAACATGTGCTGATGAGAAGTAAGCGTTCAGTGCATGGCATTTCCTTTAGTATTCTTCATCTTCTTCTTCAGAGTCATCCTTCCTTGCGCTAGTAGGTGCAGAAATTTTATGTTTCTTCAAAACAAGAGCCATTTCATCAAGTTGTATTCTCATATAGGAGATTTCTAAATGAAATCCCCTTCCACAGTAAGAGCAGAGGACCTTGCCTTTGCCATTCTTCTTGCTTCTCTTCAAACCTGAAGGATCCTTTGATTTCTTTTTCTTCACATGAGACTCATCTCTTTGCTTCCCTTTGTCATTTGCTACCTTATTTCCCCTTGCAACTAGAGCTTGATCTTTGGGAGATCAAATGATCCCCATTTGCATCAATTTATCATTCTCAGAAGGGAGAGATTGGATGAAGGCATCAAGAGTGGGCATCTTCCAATTTGGAGTAGTGAGCCTTACTGTTTGGAAGGCTGATACAAAGACTGAGTAGTTTGCATTGATATTTTTTAGAATGGAAAGTATGAGCTGATCTTCATCCTTCTCCACTTTGCATTGCTTCAACTGATATACTAGGTTCTTGAACTTTGTGAAGAATTCATTCAGTGATTCGAAGTTGGATGGATTAAGATTGATCATATCATTTTCTAGCTGATGGACCCTAATCTCATCCTTCTTATCAAATACGGAGGCAAGATTGTCCCAAATATCCTTTGGAGTCTTCAATCCTTGGATGTGGAATCGAAGATCTCAAGAAACTGAGGAGAATAAGCATCCATGAGCTTCATCAATCCTGTTCCAGTACTTTCCTTTGTCATGATTTAAAACTAGCACTGCATGTATTTCTTCTATGAGTTTGAAGAGCTTCTTGGTGCGGAGAAATACCTCCATGTCTTCCTTCCACTGGTGATAGTTGAAGGGAGAGAGGGGCTCTATTGAATGAGGCATTTTGGATGCAGTACTGAGCTGTTGTAGTGAATGCAATGAGAAGAAAGGGCTGCTTGTAGCGAATGCTGTGAGAAGAGATGATAACCTGTCACACAATCAAACATACAAAGTAAGGTCGACTACCTACACATTTCAAGTTTTCATCACACCCAGCATAATTGATCAAGCAAGCTTGATCAACAATTCCTTAACTTGGGGTATTAAGTGGTAAACCTATGCTTCTGGTGCAGAGTAGGAATGGAGCAAATTGCTCAAAAAAAATGATCCAGCTGGAGATCTGAGGAGGAGAGGTGCCTTGTCCGCTAAGGATCTGATACCATATAAATTGAGCACATAGATCTATAGACAAACGCACAAGTCACAAAATAGATCACACAATTTACTCAACAATTGAAGAATGAAACAGTGCAAAAATGGCTTGCAACTATGAATGCTTTAATTAATCAAAATTAATTAGATAATAATTACAATTAAGTACAATGGCTAAATAGCCACAAGCAATTCGAATCCACATGAGGAAATTTGAATTGATTACAAGCTACTTGACTGTAGGTAGCTAAGACCTTGTCTAAATCATTATCGGAGGACTCAATGGTTAACTGACCTTGTCTAAATCATCACCAGAGTTCATCGAAGTTCTAAAACACAACTCAATTGTTACATTCAGTGTTGAATAAGGCTAACTGACTGTGGTAGGTGAGAAATGCACCCCTCCTGCACGCAACCATGCAAACCTAGCGCTAACTGAATGTAGAGGACTAGAACTTAATGTAACCGACTCCCAACTTAGCTTGACTAGTCACCAACTCAACTCAACTGACCTTGGTTGGTTTTGGCACTCCTAGTGGCTCCTAAATTGTAGGGATTGGTCTAGGAGGCTCCTAAAATGATGCATATAAGTGCAATCAGTGGCAGTAGGCCTCAATTAGTGTTCCCCACACTTTAGTAACTGGAACATGTGCCCCAATTAAGCCAAGTGGACCTAATGGTGCTAGTGACTAAAAATAGACTTGATGGACTCTTGATTTAGACGTGACTCCTGATTTAGATATATGACCAATTTGGACAAGGGAGGATTAATAATCCTAATACTAACCATGCAACTAGTGCATTTGACTTGTAGGAAAGTTCACATACAATCGTCTATAAGAAAAGAAGGATGAGACTTATTCTAAATAACAAGTGAAAACAATTCAAATTTCACTCCAATAAACATACATGAAGATGAATCTAAAGCTCCCAGGGTCAGATACACCATGACGGAAGAAAGAGCCTCAAAAGAATATAAGAGAGCGGTAGATCCATGTCGATAGATCAAGACAACCTCATATACGAGAGATAATTCAAGATGAAGAAAAGTATGATAGGAATTCCAACTAAAGTAAGAGGCCTCAGATACACTCTAGTTATGTGGCATAGTTAAGTGACATCATTGATAAAAACCCTTCCAACTATGAAAAAGTAGCCAAGGATAAAAGGAAGAAACTATGATCAAGGAGTACCAGTTGATCATGTGAATGATGTCTAGGATGTGGTTTCAAGACTTGAAGGGAAGTCCATAGTGTCGTCCATGTGGATCTACAAGAACAAGTATACAAAGCAATGACTCCTCTTCAACCGAGGACTTTGAGTTCTGCTGCTCCAAGACTCTGAAGGTATACCACCAGCATAACTTTGTTCTTCCAAAATTGATTCATTAGCCCCATCCCAAGGCCTTTATTTATAATTTGGGAAATAGAGTGGTTTCAAAGGTTGGGATGGTTGAGACAGTTGGGATAGTTATGGATTAGGGCCCAACAAATCTCATCTAATCATTATTTATATTTTTTAATGTAGAATTAAGGTACACATGAGTATTGATATAGGAAAGGCATGTGTGACACATGGGTTGCTCAAAGAAAACTCGCGTATGTAAGGCACATGCAGGTTGCAATGCACATAGTCGCGTGTGCAACCCAAAACTCAAAATAAAAAGATGTAAGGCCGGTCTGAAGATAATGCATCAAATGTCATGCACATCTATAGTGTTTTGGCCACTTTAATCCTAATTGTCCTTTTGTGTACTGACATGGTGAATGTCAGCACTCGGACGGAGAAGTGCCATTTTGGTTGATAACATGATGTTAAAAAATGGTACATATGATTTTTAGCAACACTGGTGCATTTGGTTATTACAAATTCATCGATGCAGTGTATTTTATTATAATGCATCATGTAAATTTAGAAAGTGCTAATGTAAGATTGTACTATTCCTTATTTAGGAAGCTCCAAGTATATACTATTCCATATTTAGAAAGCTCAAATTTTGAGCTCATGATTGATAATGAATGGAGGTAGGAACCGAGGGATGTTGTTGTTATTCCAAGTTTCAACACCCAGGAAATCATTAATAGTGTCCGTCGTATTGAATTGAAATACGTACTGAACCTAGCTATATACAAATATTCCCTACATTAGACAATGGCAAAGTAGGGTTTGGGGCTTACAGTGCTTAGGGTTTAGGATTTGTACACAAAATAAATTAGTTTTTAATTTTAACAGTATTGAAATTCAATTGTGAATCTATTCAATTGCAAACCCAAATTCAAACACTTGACCTACTATTCCTTGCCCTCGACAATGGAAAAATACTAATTCCTCATTTTTTAGAAATAAATTTAATATAATTAATAAATTTATTATTTCCATATGGGGTATATGTAACTTACGTTATGTGACAGTAACTAAGCTTCAAGATCGAAAAACTAAACCAAAATCAAATGTTAATTATTGCAATAATTTTTTTTATATTAAATTTAATTATTTTGAACATTATTTATCTGATTTTCTATTGGATGTTGGAAAATGATGACATCCTCAAAATATGTCATGGGGATTTTATTTGACAGTCCCTACTACACCATCTCACATATTTTTGAGTTTAGGGCCCGCAATTATGTTTAAATGAAATCCTCACTTTTGCACGAACCAACTAAAATGAAGTTGTACCGTATACAAAGTTGAATCACCCCCATACTTGTAACATCCAATGGCTACATAGACTTCAGTAATCCCATCAAAATGTGCATGTATCTATTGTGTTTTCTTGAAACATTTTCTATACTACTCATTTATTCAGGGATGATTTTAAGAACACCCCAAAATTTATATGTATAATAAATGGGTGAATCTCTGTAATATATAGAAAAATTTGAAGGTTATTTTATCAATAATATAATATGTATCTATAATTTTTTGGCTAATATTTCATTCTATTATAGAATCTTGTAAAATATTGGATAATGTTTCATTGAATTATACGATATTGTAAAATCTTGGTGAATGTTTCATTGAATTATAAAATAATATAAAAACTTGGAGAATCTTTCATGCAATTAAAAAACCTTGTAACGTCTTGGTGAATACTTTATTAGGAATACTAAGTTTTTTAATCTACATATTACTAATGTAGTGCAATAGAAACGCATATACCATATATCAACTCTCTCGAGTCCTAAAACCTCAAATGTACAAATGCATGAATGAGGAGAGGAGGGATCTATTTATACATTTCATAAGAAGTTTTGGGTCACTCACAACCGGAGATGTTGGTGAAACAAAACTACACTAACTAGATTTAGGGAAAGTGGGGTCTTCACTTTTTATCTCATCCCTAAATGGTCCAACTAACATGTGGGGACCCAAATATAGACACACCGACGAATTGATAGAATTGAACACTTGACACTGTGGAGTGATTATGATACCCACAAATTATTGTTACAATGTGGAGTACTATAGATACCCACAACCTTAATATAGTGTATGATTTTCCAATTAGTTTATTTTTCAAATATTTCATTTTTAAGTTGTCCTCTAAAAAGAAAATAACATTCTTATTTGTTTATTGATACGAATGCCATTTTTTCTTTCTTTTGTTAACAATCAAAATATGAATTATGTAATATGATTTAGAATTTTTAGAGTTAGTTTGAAACTTACTATGGTTATTATAAATAAGAACATACACTAACAAGAATATAAATCACATTAATGCATCATCACGCATATCATTAGAAATACTATGTTAAATACTATTTGTTCTCAGATAAACTGTGGAGGTATTTGTTTCCATGTCCTTGAAATTTTAAAAGCATGCAAAACGTGGTAAAATTGTTTTATCGCCATCATTGAATGCAAAAGACTATATATCAAATAACATAATGTCTACATCTGATGTCAAACATGCTTATACATATTATACAATAATGATGGAAATGAAGTATTGTGTTCCAACTAAATCATATCTTTATCATACATAACTAGATCCATTTCTGGATGATGATAGAAATTACACATCAAAATAAATCACCAAAAAATATTTTACTTCTAAATGCCTCTTACAAAATATAAAATATTGTAAAACGAGTATGGAACCCAACAAATTTAGGTCACAAATAAAATTGAAGAACTTGGAAATACGAAGAAAAAATCTACCAGTCATGAACTTCTCAATACAAATAAGAGAATCTACCACTATGATTTGGACAACTATACTATACAACCAAAATAGTGACCATTCCACTATAGCCCCGCCATTATAATCAGTGCGCATTCATTTATATTACCAACATCCCAAACATCAACAACAATAAACATAAAATATGAACATTTACACTTATTAATATCTTGTATATAATAATAATTACAGAGCACGATCCTAATAAAAGCACATTTTAAACAATTCAGCCAAATTCAGTTTGAATATATAAAAAACATATGGCGTCTCTCCATCAAGAGTAGCATCCACTAACAACATTTAAATGTCATTCGATAGTCTAAACATGCAAAGGCATAAAATAAATCATATCATTTGAGCTGTATAACAATTTCACGGAACCAATACTCCTAGGATAGAATAAAACCCTAACAACACTAAATGAGCCCCAAGAATCAAGAGTGCCCTAGAATTCAATAGGTCTAAAAAGACATCCATGATAAAAAAACACGATAAAAGGTAAATTTACAATATAATAATCTATTGTAAACATGGATAAAAAATCTTAAAAAGCATACCACGTTAATTATTCGATAAAACGTGTGATGCAAATTTGCACTCTCTGATAAATTCCTTGTGTGGCGTGCCCCTTTAAGAGATGATATTTTGGAAATGAAGATGTTATATGAAGATTAAAATGTCAAGAAAACTAAGAATGAAAAGTGGAATTGCATCAACCAAAACCTTCACCTTGCGAGAACAGTCCGATGTGGGTGAACCATGAATCACTATAGTCTTTATATAGAACAAAATAGCTCCTAGTTTTCCCTCTAATACAAGAAATCAAGGGATCAAAGAAGGTATTGCATGAAAATAACTAAAAGTACATGCGAATGCAAACATAATCCTGGATGATGAGGAAAATGGAGGGCGAAATAACACTTGGGAGCCTCCATTACTAAAAATTGGGGGCAAAGGAGTTATCTCCTTAGATTTTCTTTAGAAATTGGGGGTGAAAGATAGATTGGAGAGATATTTTGCTGGGCAAAAATAGTTTTTTCATTTTCCTCATCATATATATGGGAGGCTATTCATTTTGGATTTATTTATTTTCTAATAAATATTGGGTGAATATATTTTCGCTGAAAAAACTCTTTCCATAAAAGAAAATAACCCACTAAATTTTTGTAACCCATTTAATATAACCCATGGGCTATATATAGCCCCTAAAATTATCCGTGCATTTATTTATTTGAAATTAAAATTGGCTCTATAATATTATTGGTTCATGATACGATGATATTTAACAAATCCTCGGTCTCTTAAATTGATTTTTTTTGTAATTAAAATAATTCTAATGTTGATGACTAAGGCAAGTTGAAGAATGTAGCCCTAAATCAACGAATTGAAATGAATGTCCAATAAAAAGATATTGTCGTATAATATATATTTTCTCTCTCTTATAGATAAACTTCTACCATGTTATGTAAATTCCAATACATATACATTCAAAATATCACCCTTACATAATTTATGCGTTATATTAAGTTTGTATTAGTGTGTCGTTATATTCATAACATCTAGCGGTGATTGTCTGTTTCATAATTTATCAACATTATCAACATTTGTAGAATTACTTGGGCAAGGAACGTCACTATACTTCTTCTCAGGCCTGGAAATTCAATTTGCTTGTGTCTGTCAATAAATTTTTAATGACGGTTTCAAGTTTTTAGTACCTATCATTTCACGGTTCAACAGATTTTGTTGATTGTTAATTTATTTTGAATATTATATATAAATGTGAATAATTTTTGTTTATATTATATATAAATATGAGTAAATTATTTACATAGAAATTTACTAATTAAGTAAATTATAAAATTTTAATGGAGAAAATTTTAGAGATTCTGCTCCAAAAAATTTGAAGACTCAAAGGGGAAGACTAATAATACAAATAGAAACACAAAATATAAATAAATACAATACACATACACGGAAATAGAGAAGGTCTAGCATTTATGTGTTCCTGGAAATTAAGAGCAGCCCGGGAGATGACCCAGCACAATGGCCAATGATTGTTAGCTAAGTTTTAGTACTTAATTTAAGTATTAAAAATTTTAATGGGTTATCTAAATTCATAAATTTTCAACTATTTTTTTACCTGTCAATGTTGACGTCTTTATCCAAAACTTACATATCAAATACTTGTAAAAATGAAAAAAGAACGTTCTCTGAAAAGTCAAATTCCAGGCCTGATTCTTCTTTCAATTCTCCATTCCATGCTTTCATTTACCTACTGAGCTGAGGTCAAGATCAAGAACAAGTCATGTCACTTCTTTTTAGCATCAATTAGTAATTTCTGATTTGATTTTTAGAATGGATGTACCGAAAAAGCATTGAGTTTTTCGATGCAATTGTGAAAGTAAATATCATGTATTTAATCTTCATTTTCTTCGAATCAGTGATCGATACAAATATTTATATTTTTTAAAATTCTTATTATAAAAAAAACAAAATTAGTATAATTTTATTCTAATAATATAATTTTATAAGGGTTTTAAAGATTGTTCATACGAATGGGATTTATTACGTAAGTAATAGAGTGGAGGATGACTTCATACAGATCTAGGAACCGTGGGACATTTTTCTTAAATATGATTTAAGAAGAAAGAAAACATGGAGATAATATTTTAACATTTAGAACTACTTATCTTGCACGAAAATTTAATAATTCACATGTCAACAAACTCTATTATTGTGTGATAATTGTCGACCAAATCAAGTACTACAAAAAAAAATAGATCTATCATTAATAAACAATTTAATAATTTGTTATGGTTTGATTATTATAATATAAACCAAATCCATCGAAAAAATTGATTCTATGATGAGAAATATAAATATAATACTTTGTCATCGTTTGGTATGATCAAATTGATTCTATCATGAGAAATATAAATATAATACTTTGTCATCGTTTGGTATGATCAAATAATATGAGATTGTCATTATAAATTAACACTAACATATTCTTATTGTCTTTATGTCTTTTACCTTTCTCTCTTTTTAGTTTATTTTATTTAAAATTATTTTCTAACTCAAAGAAAACTCGCTAGTCCTTCTAACAATTAAAAGGAAATACTAAATAAATCTATTAAAATTATTGTGACGGGAATCTATATAATTGTCATGTCTAAGGTGATAGTTCCAAAAACCATACCCAAGTTCAAAATTGTAAATTAAGTTCTTAAAAGATAGAACTTTTTCTCACAAATAATATTCAATATCTTAATATCTACATTTTTTAACTCATAAGCAAGTTCATATAATAATAATAATTATATATTTTTAAGGTCACTGCCAAGGGAGACACCAATTGGTGTATGAGACTCCTTGTTTCCGTGACAAGGGACCTCCCTTTGCGCAGTGATTTAACTGCTAAAGTATACAGAGATGTACATACCCTACCCTACTTTGGATTTGAACATGTCACCTCCTAGGAGAAAACACACGCTCTTAACCATTAGGCACATAAATTATTTTTCTTTTCCACTTACATGTTACTACAATGACAAAACATCTATCAGAATCTACCATTGGGACACTGCCACCAAGTGGCTCTTGTTTATTAATAAAGTATACCTTTTATTTATGTTTAATCATAATTTTTTTCTCTTATTGTGTAATAATTAAATATTTACAAATACTCTACTTAATAATTAATTCATTCCAAAAAAAACTTACCCTCATTGTACTTTTTATCTTTTTTTATTTTTATTTATTTTCTTTCTCTATTTTAATCATTAATTTATTTAATTCACCTTATTTTTCTCATTTTTTCCCTCATTATCCTATCCTCAACATCTATTTCAAACATATAGTTTTCTCCCACTAGTTTTATTTAAACTGTCAATTCTTTTCTATCATCCTACAACTTCATATTATCATGAGGATGGGTGGAGTGTCCACCTGAAACACATCGATATTTTCTATAGATCTACATAGTAATAATCCATAAGCTTACATACACAACTTAAAAGATCAAATTCCTTGAATTGCAAGTTTTTTATTCATTTAATATGAAAAAATAATACATGACATGGAATTAAATGATAAAATATCTATGCATTTATAAATTTGATCCCTTCATGGTTCTTGATCAATGGATCTATGTTGGTAATAATTTGAATAGTGGAAAGAGATGAATTTTTTGTTTAGCAAAATAATTTTTAAAGGAGGAAATAAAATAAAAAAAAATTATTACGCCAAAGAGTCAATTCCATAGGTGAAGGTAAGGGAGTTTAAATTCTAGCAAAAGTGAAAATGATGTTGTTTGAGTTATTTCAAATAACCTACCCAAGGGGATTACCACCTTTTAGGAGCATTTATTGTAAAAAGTGTTTCATGATAGGATCTAGTTTACCTAATAAACTCCCATACTAGATGAAACTTATTGAGAATGAGGAGTTGAAATGACAAGTGCATAAATTATTAGAAAGATATTTAATTAGAAATCTTAAACCAATGTGGTGTACCACTGCACTAGAGTAAAAAAAGCGTGGAGAATGGAAAATGTGCATTTGTGAAGGAGGTCAATGAAAAATTATTTTAAGACTAATGAAGATATATATGAATGTTTGGTCATTCCATTTGGTTTAATAACTGCGCCACGTACCTTTATGAAACTAATGAAAGAAGTAGTAAAACTTTAACCGTATCAATGCAAGTTTATAATTGTTTACTTAGATGATATTTTGATTTTTAGCAAGACAAAATAAGAACATATGAAACATTTATAACAAGTGTTGGAGTGGTTGAATCAAGAGAAACTATTAGTACTCTAATCAAGCATGGACAAACAACAGAGAGCCATGGAGTTGTGATTGAACTGTAGACGTAGACTATTCATAAAAAATATTTTTATTTAAAAAGAATTAGTTATGTAATCCAATAAGATTCATGAGGTAAGATCTTATGAGAGAACTACATAATGGATGCTTCAGTGGGAATTTTTGTATTGAAAAGACAAGATAATTGGTTGAGAAGTTTTATTAGTGGCTAGGAATGACGAAAGATATTAAGAATTGGATTAAAAGCTAAATAGTTTGTCAAAATGTAAAGGTAGAAGTCAAAAGAACATGTTATATAAACTAGTTTGATACTAAAAGAGATATGGGAAGACAATAACATGAATGGGAGGACATTATCATTTTAGACAATACATATTATCTATGATATAATGATGTAAATTTTAATTATAGTTGTAAAAGAATTTTAATCACTCGTTGTTGAATTAAATATTTTATAGTTGCCCACCCTATAATAATTAATTAATAAGATGATTCAAACGATTGCAATATTTTAAATTTCAAAAAATATTTTGTAATTTTTTAATCTTTTAATAATGTAATAATTTGTAACCGCAATTGCAAATTTATAATTCGAAATTATGTGTTCTGATTGTAACTGCAACTGCAAATTGCGATTGTAAATTTGTAGTTGTGAGTGTCGAATTTGTAATTTGTACCTTATAAATTTAATTAGTAATTTATTATTGTAATTGTTCTTGTAATTTTCATTTATGAGATTGTAATAATGATTGTAAATTTTAATTATACTCGAGATTGTAACTTTCAATTACAATTGTGTTTTTGCACAATTTGCAATTATAATTATAGTAAATATAAATGAATTCAAAAAAATCATAAACAAATAAATAAAATTGCATCACACACATGAATCATGCTCATTGAAATAAACAATATACATGATCATACACATGAACATAAATATCATAAAATAAATATTTGACAACTCATTGAGTTCAATATATATATA
>LPNX011124184.1:84293-156598 GCA_001517045.1 Pseudotsuga menziesii
ATGATGATGACGATTAACATCCACTGAAACCAACTTTGGTCTATCGGACCTTAAGAAGGACAATACTTGGTTTACTTTAAAATCTTGTTCCTATGCTCAAAACTCTTACCAAGGACGTTTCCAAGCTCACTATAGTTTTGGCAAGTTAGGAAGTTATAAAGATTTGCATTGTATCAAATACTGTGAAACTCAGATCTAATGTGGGTGTAAGCAAGGAACTCTAAGAGAAAGTGATTTTCATCCTCAAATTCCATAGATGCACATAGATGACAAACTCTTTCCTCCCATGGAGTTTTAGGAATATACCAATGCCCTTTTTCACTATGGAGTTCATGAGAGTTCGTTCTAATCTTGGTTATATTAATTTTATTCCCTGAGATAGTTACTACTGAGAGATACTTCTGATCTTCCAAGTTAGGATTAATGACCTCCAAGGTATATATATATATATATATATATATATGTATGTATGTATGTATGTATGTATGTATGTATGTATGTATGTATGTACATATATACATATATATATGTATATACATATATACATATATATTTATGTATATACATATATACATATATATATATATATATATATATATATATATATATACATACATACATATATATGTATGTATATATACATACATACATATATATGTATGTATGTATGTATATATACATATATACATATATATATACATACATATATATATACATATATATGTGTGTGTGTGTACACACACACACATATATATATTGCATTGTTATCATCATATTAATGGACACCACCACCATCACCTAACATCATGTAACATACCAGCGTCATCATCATAACATTATCCAACATAACCATCACACAAGTATGACAAACATTATCTAATGCCATACACATATCATCACCTATCATACGTAAGAATCATATCACAAACTCAAAAAAGATAAGCTAACATAATCTATCATGCATATCAAACATCGCTTAACATACACATGTAAACAATTATATCTACTATCATCTAACATATTATACATTTAACAAATTTAAACATCATCTAGCACACAAATCTAGTAATAGCATTTGAAAAAAGTACACAATTAGCCACATTATCTAACATAACCATCACACACAAATCTAATAAGAAAGCCTAGAAAACATATCTAACTTGAACTAACATACACATCCCCAACAACATATATAAATAAACGTGAACATGAACATTGACATCAACTTGCATGAACAATGTAGTCTGTGTGTGTCAAACATCTCATGATAAATGCCAAATATACATATCCAATCCAATAACTGCTATAAGACATATCCTCCACTAGTAGAGGCATCAATACCTATATTAGGAGAAAAAGTCTACATGAGAGAATCATAAATGTCTCCATCATGAAAAATATCACATACTGCAACCATCCTATCTATAACATAGGTGAGTTGAGTAGGAGATGGTGGAGTGACTAGTAGTGTGAGTGGATGTATCAGAGGTGGTGGTGGGTAGACTGTGTGTGGAGGATTAAATAATGTTTTTTCATGATTATGGTGAGGAGGAAGACGATTAGGAGCATTAGATCATGATGCTCCCACTTCATGGTGGGGAGGAGGAGATGGAGCATGAGATGATGACATGCCTACATCATGGTGATGTGGAGGTGGTGGAGCATGCGATGAATATGCTATCACATCATCGAAACAAGAAGAAGGAGGTAATAGATAAGCATGAGGATCAACGACATCATCATTAGATGACGTTGACTGAACCTTATGCCTCCAGGAATCTAAAATAATGTATGTGTCAACTAAATACTGCATTAGCATTATCATATCATGCCGTAGCATAGTCCATATCTATGAAAGCTTAGGGTCCTTCATTATCTCTGCGGTTTTGTTGGTCTGACTCCTCATCCAACCAACATTCTAGATAACCTATTTGAAACATATTGATGGTACCTCTGATCCAATCTATGGCATATGACATGTCAGGGTAATGCAAGAACCTCATCCTCCTACATATCCACATCATCCTCCTGAATGAGAGGAGGCACCTAATCTTGATTGAATGTACCAACGTTTGAAAAATATATACAAGTAAACAACAAATATAATTAGACAATTTCATTAAAAAATTAATAAAACAATTTAAAGAAATTTTTATAATATATTTCATTTGCATTAAATACGATAATAAAATACTACAACTATATTAGTTTAAACATAATGCTAATATTACCTCTCTCATCCAATGATTCATCCTTGGTGAAAAATATGTCGGGACATAATCTCTAGTCCAACATGGTGTACACGTATGGCAGATGGTGCAATGAATGGTTCTCCTCGTTGGAGAGCCTCCCCAACACATTTGTTGTAATCAGTGTTGGGAAGTTTGGCTACCTCCTCTTGGGAATAATCTTCCCAAACATTTTCATACACACCTTGGTGACGATAAAATGATGACCTTGTGGCTAGAATCCTCTCAAAAAATAAACAAAAAATATTTGAAGGAAAAGGGAATTTGGCCCTCCCATAAAAAATTGCACAACATTGATCAAGAGTAAAAAAAAACTACCGTAAACAAATGGGAACCACCTAATGCATCTAGATGACCACAATAAATAATATACATAAAACAAAAGAAGGAAACTAACATGTTTCCCATCATTGGTCGAGTGTGCGATGGTGGTAACCAACAGTGAGAGGCATATAACCTTCTCCGTACTGAAAGATCCAATCTGGAGCTATCCCCTGTGCTCTTGAAAATCAATAAGATTGATGATGTCATAAATGATATATCTCTTAGAGTAGACAAGATGACTCTCTACTACAAATACTATTGGGACATCATGGAACTAGAAAAAATCTTCCCCTATCCTTGATAGGCCATTGATAAAGTAGATATCCTCCTTGTGGGTCAGAACCAGTGACTAGGAACAATACATAATGCTTTTATGCCATGGTCCCAATGATGGATGAACTACCTCAATAGAGTTGAGTTACCATTTAGGGATGTAGCTATTGGTGAAAAAAACATTAAACAAATTATAATATATATCCAACGATTTAATTGTCAACCTGGAGAGAGCGTAAACTTGTGAGGTACATACAAAATATATGCAGGGGCAGAGTATTACTACCTTATTCTACAACTGAAATTGAATTGAACTTGCAAAAGCAGGAAATGACATAAAAATAAATCTAATTGCAGGAAATAAATATGATCTAGAAGAAAGCATAAGATTGCATGAAATAAACTAATATAAAGCAATTAACAATAACTTGTGAGATCACATAAAATCAATACAACTAATTCATAAACAAGACATCAAAATATGAAGAGATCAAACTATCTATTCTAAAATATGAAATCTATTACAATAGGATCAAATCCATGACTATCTTAAAAGATGAACTAGTTCTCTACTACCAAACCACTAGAGAGGCCTCTAACCAAAATGAGGAGAGAGCCCTCATATTTATACATGAAGTCAAGATAACTAATCATAATTATAGATCCACTATTCTCTCAACTTATCCCTCAAAATACTCAACCAATCTACAACTCATCCCTTCAAATCCTCAACAAATCTACAACTCATCCCTTCAAATCCTCCAAAAATTTTGGATGAGATATTCTCTCCACATTTCCATGATCTTCTCCTTGAAATTATCCCACATATTGAGATGAAATTCGAATCCGAGGCTAGGTGGTCACTTTTGAGCTTGTTAAAGTCTTCAAATACACCTGTAAGCATCACCAAACTCACCTAACTTTAAAGTATAATGAAAATATGTTATTTTTCTCAATAATTAACCACAAATTCACTCAAAATACTCAAAAATAAATTATTTGGAACATAACAAGGTAACCCATATTTAGTCATGAAAATGGTGGATATTAATGGTTTTATGGAAGGATAAGATAGGAATAAGGTGAAAAATGGTATATGAAAGGCGAATAAAATGTGGTCTTTTGCAGCTCAACATTCCCCCCAACTTGACTGGTTGCATGTCCTCATGCAACTATGCATTGATTCTCTTTAAAAATTTTGGATTTGTAGCCGGGCTTCACATGATGACGGTATGTAATAGTAAATAATTTCATGATTTGAAATGCATGAATGGAAGCAATTTTCGTTATGGTTGGTTCTTGTGTGACAACCATCAGTATAACAAATGTTGGTTCTTGTGTTAACAACATTCTCTCATTTTACTTGTAGTTTTGCTGCAATACATAAGATTTTAAAAGTATACATGCATTAGAAATGATGATCCATCAATGTATATTAGAAAGCCTTTTTTTCATATTATGAATTATGCCAATATATATAGCATAGTTTGGGAAAGACATGTTGATTAAAGGTAAATGAGATGATAGATATGTAAAATGGTAATGAATAGTTCCCCCCCCAAACTTAAGATGTATCAGGTTTATGAAAAGGAGAAAGGGAATGTAGTGAGGGAATTTTCCAAATTCATTAATTTTCTAAAATTTAAGGAATTACATGGTTAAATATTTAGAAAACAACATACCTCCACTTACCCAAAATGTTGATGAACTGTACAATAGGAATGTGGCTGCTGCTGCTGAATAATAGAATGTGAAGTGAAGGATCTGAACTGCTGCTTGGTTGGATGAAGTAAAAGATGAGAGTTGAAAGTAGAACTGTGGTACTCTCATATGGCTGAAGTATGCTTCTCTAAAACTGTTGATGATGTCATGAAAAGTATATAGTCTTCACTTGCTACAAAACTCAATGGTACAATTCTTACCATGCGAATAAATGTATTGATGTCGAACATGGAAAGAAGTCATTGGATTACCGACCATTGATGAATGTCGTTAACCAATGTGAGGCAATCTCACCATTGATTTCAATGAGTGCCAAGGTACCTAAGTACATTGTGCAAAGTGCGAATAGATGAGCTGATGTTCAGCCACTTGCAAGATTTAACAATCAAGGGACATTGATGTATTCCCATGATTGTCAGTGAGAGAACTTGCCATTAAGGCATGCAAGCCTCAAGGTACTAAAAATTAACTCTAGTCTCTATCCCAGATAATGTACTGAGGTCGATGGGGCAAGACTTGTTGAAAGGTGGGCCTTAAGGAATCCCACATCAGTCAACATGAGTTGTGCATAATGAGTGGTACGACTATAGATAAAAGATATCATGGTCAAACAATTTTTATGGTAGGGATAACAAAGCAATGTGGTCATGGAAAGGAAGCTGAATGATTTTATTCATAAGGAAAAAGATAAACTGAAAATGAGGAAAATATGTGCGACTCAGAAAGGTGAACATGCGGGAAGTTATGATGTATAAGGCATAAAAAGTAGACTCCACCATGGATGACGAATAAGCTGGGAAGGAAAAAGGGTAAGTAATCATGACATGACATAATTGGTTTCTGAAAGTCTTCTTTGTGGCAGCAAATGTGATGACATACCCAAGGGAAACTCAACTCCTTCAAGCTTTCAATGGAACATTTTTCTAAAAATTTTCTGCAATTCTGGAAATTATTTCTGCATGCTATTTGTTCATCTTTGAATCTGCAAAAGAGGTTAGCATTTTCCTGCAACAAACCTGTGAGAGCATTAAAAATATAGAAAAATATGTTGTTAACAAACCAATTCAAAGAGAAAAATAAAATGCTTTTATACCTGAAAGTAGCAACCCTTCTTGTCAAAACATGTTTCTGAGTAACTTGCGAAAACAAGTTAGTGCAACAATCATCAAATTTGAGAAGATTTCAAATTCATTCACAATTTAAAATTTTATGATTTTATTTATTACCTAATATTTTTATTTATTTATTTATTTAAATGTTTTTATTTTTTATTTTTTATTTTATTTTTATTTTATTGTTATGTTTTTTGTAATGTTATTATAGCCATTCTATTATTATTGCTAAATTGTTTTTGTTTATATATATATTTTTAAATTTGATTTATTTACAAAAAAAAAAATTTATGTGCTTTTTATTTTAATATTTTATGTGTAAGTTTTATTATGTCAATGTGTTTTTTTTCTAAGTTTTCAATTGTTTTGTAAAAAAAAAGAAAATTAAGAGTTTTTTACATCCCAATGTGTCTTCATGTAATGATTGAGCAAACAGAGAGAGAGGGTCGACCCTTTCAGTGGTCGACCCCTCTTAGGTTTGGCAACTTGAAACAAACACCTACCTAAATTGGAACAAACACCTACCTCCTCCAAACCAAGGATGTACCAAGTCCCATTGTGCAAAATAAAAAATAAGAGGAAGGCTTAGCTGTGATAGTAACTCCCTTCAATTTCAAGGAAAAATGAGACAGAATTTGATTTAGAGTTTTTGTATCGAGCTTTCAAATTGTCTAATTTCGTTCAACTGATGGACTATTATCAATTTGATAAGATCGTTTGTTTTTCTTGGAAAATTGGATCATTTGGGCTTTCGACATTGAACATAATGATTTATATATATAATGTTTAAGATGTCAATATTCAATTTGTTAGATTTACATTTTAAATAAAATTGAGTTAGCCTAGACCCAATTGCTCATCTTTTACATAAGTTCTTCAAAATTTCATTAAGATCTTAGTAATGTAATCTGAAACACTAAACAAAGTATCTATCATTAATTTTTGTGTTTTATTTATATTTTTTGGGTTACTAAATTTATTTTATTCTATATTATAACTCTTATAAATATGTTTTAAAACATTATATATCTATGCATTAGAGAAAATTAAAACTATATGACACTATGCTTAAATAACTCATCATTCGGATTTTACCTTAAACATATTAGTAATATTGCATCATTTCTTTTTAATGGACAAACGATTAATGAAATAAAAATATGGAATTCAAATTGATTACATTTAGTGATTCTGGAAGCATTACAATTGTATGGTAATGATAAAATGTAAGAATTTAATATTTTCCATATGTTTTAAAACATGATAATATATCAATTCATAAGTTTGATGTAATCAAACGATAAGTTCGAGCGGCATTAACCTTTTGACATTTGGGCATTGAGCAGGAAGCGGATGCTAGAATGAATATTATTTGTGGCGGGCAGTCCACATTTAATTAAAAGAGTTTTTCTTGTTCCACTATCCCTACCTTAATGGTTAAAAGTGCTTAAGGTTGAAGTCGTAACCAAACTACGAAGGCACATATTATAGATGATGTATAGTGTCGTAAGTTGAGTTTTGAACATAAAAGATTTTTTTCCTTTATAAAGGATCTTTATCATTGAAATTATTTCAAGTTGCCCCAAGTATTTATAGGAAATAGAATTTTATTGGTTTAGTGAACATCCAAAGGACTTCATAGTGGTAATATTCTAGCTATTGTTTTTAATAGTGCAAAAAGAGACTAGACAAAAACTAGACTACTGAAATAAATCATAACATTATTCATTTCCATTTAAGAATGTTACCGATGTGGAAAAGGTTAAACTAAGAATTATGTTTAAAATCATATGTATTGATTACTTAAACTAATATAAACTAGCAATATTTCTGGCAAGTCATACCATTCGATTTTCTTTTTAATATTTTGTATGGTTTTCCACATGGGTGAATCCGCGGACCTGGGTAACACTTTTTGGCAAGCGCATTTTGGCAAAAACAGAAAAACGCAACTCGGTTGAGGGCTTGTTAAACCCTCGACCGAGGTCTTAATATCTCGACCGAGGTTTTATCAAGCCCTCGACCGAGGTTTTGTTCAGCCCTCGACCGAGGTATTTCTTAACCCTCGGTCGAGGTATTAAAACCTCGATCGAGGGTTAATAAATACCTCGGTCGAGGTATTAACTCGGTTGAGTTCTTGATAAACCTCGACCGAGGGTTCGTTAAACCCTCGTTCGAGGGCTTTACAAACCCTCAGTCGAGGTTTCGTTAAGACCTCGACCGAGGTATTTAAATACCTCGGTCGAGGTTCATACCTCGGTCGAGGGCTTAAGAAAATAGACTTAGCCCACATTCAAACAAATTAAAAATTTTCTGTGCCTTACAGAGGTGTACACCCTGCCATTCCTAGCACATAACTGAGCGGAGTTGATACCGATAAATTCACCAACGAATCTTCTATCCATTGAGATATCATACACGCATTTTGGCATTCATATAAAATTTATTTTTTAATTACTTCTAAAACTTATACTTAGAAAACCACACTACAATTTCGAAGCAACTCAAATAAAAATCTGCAGAGTTAAAAATACACAGCCAAAAAATTCTTAAAAATGCACACATCACATATCGACATGTCCTCTTCAAAAGGGTATCTTTGGTTTTTCAATTTTTGAAAAAATAGAAAAAATTGCTTTACGTGGACAAATATGTGTTTAAAACGATGTTGAAATCGAATGTGGTCACTTTCGAAAAATAATAAATAATTGTATAATGCGAAAAAAATTAACAAAAAAATATGCACATCACACTGCATTTTATGTAGATCATGCTCATATATATATATATATATATATTTTAAATTATTAATGCAAGATTGAATTACTCTACGTGGACACGAGCCACTTATTAGCTTCTTCAAATTTTTAAGGTCACACAGTTCATTAAATGCAAAAATTCACACATTAAATGACATTGGAATATTTAAAAAAAAATATCACTACGAAGCCAACATAATATTATACAATTTGGTTTTTTACCGCAAGTCAAAATTCACATGGCATATATGCGTTTTGAGGGCTTCTATCTAGCACATGAGTAAAAAATCAGGTTTTCATCGCCAAATTTGGCCAAAAAGTGTTACCCATCTTCATGGAATCACCCACATATATATATGTATTAATGTTCACTTTAGAAAGTTAAATTTTCCTCTGTTGAGTAATTCAATGGTTCACTTGACAACGATCTAGTGTTTAAATACTCCACGTCTTCTTGGTAGTGATTTGATGATATCTCTCTTTAATGGCATGGCCAAGTGGCACTGTCTCTGGTGGCATGAAATCCAACCGGCTTGTTGTCTAGCTCAAAGTGTTTAATTTATTGACGCTAGTAACTTGGATGGAACCTCCTTTTGATTGCTGCCAATAAAGCCTAGGGAACTCTTCAACATATACATTCCCATTAACTCTCTCATAATCATGTTTATACGCAAATGAATTACAAATATATAGATCCATACTTACAACAGTTCGAAAAAATTGTATCCATGGAGTCTATTTTCTAACGAGTAAGCTATTCCATCATTTTGCAGAGCTTAGCATACCATGAATACGCTATGATGGATGGTCGCCTAGAGTTGGTAGCGTGAAGGAGAGGACCGGCCCATCCCATAATAGTTGCCGAAGAAATTATAGTCGCCCATAAAGCTACTGCAAATAGAAGGAAACCGACTGTTCTCAACCCTGATCATCTGGTGAATAAACCCCGATTGGGTCCATCAAAGGAGATTGGCATGACAGACATAACTTCTAAGGAGAACAAAACAAATTAAAATGTTATGCGTAGGATTTCCATCAAAAGCAAGTTTAGAGAGGATTTGATTTGAAGTAGTTTTTGGTTGAAAGGAGAAGGGAGTGGTAGGGCGATTGCATAAATATTACCTGTAGCAAATATAATGGAATTGTGGAATTTGACAAGCGATTGCATGATATTCTAGTGCTACCAACTTCCCTCATCCAACACAATAAATGATGGGTGGGCGTTAGTCTCAAATCATTACTTTGGTTCTTATGAAGGGCAGGGGTGAACCTGATGGGTAAGACACTGAAACAAATAATGAAACCATTGCATCCTATCAGAGCATTGGATCAACCCACATTTCAATGCTAGCTTATTACCATTCGCGCCAAGTACTCTCATCCTCACAATTGATGGGGGTTGGATTTATTTTGGAATTCTTCTACATCATCTTCCAGTTCAATCTATGACTGATGATGCAAATATGGCAAAGGGATATACCTTCATAATCCTTGTCATTCTCATCTACTTCTTCCACCATTGTTCTCTAATACTTGACCTCTCTCCTATTAGGACCGGACCATTCCGCTATTGGAAAAGCTATTCTCATTATTATGGATCGGCTCCTAGGAGGGGTTTATTAGCGCTTAAATGGTATAAGTATAGGCTAACTACCAGTAGCGGTCACCTTCCATACATCAAGCAACCCACTGGAATTAGTAGAAAGAGGATTGCAGGCCCATAACCACTAAACAAATAGAGGATCCATTAAAACAAAGAGCGCCGGTAATCTTTTGGCATAGCGTAACTCATGAAATTAATGAAGATTAAGAGGGTGTGGCATAGCTGCATGCATGGAATGCTCACTAGATGGTAGATGCAAAGGAGTTTCCTATGTTTCTAGCTCATATTGGTTAGGAAGTTACGAAGATAATTATTTAATGCCTAACAAAATTTGGAACCGCTCAATAAAAAGTGGGATTTGGTCCCGTAACCTCTAGCGGATGATCAGTATAGCTGGTGTCCGTTAATTTGGCTGTAGTTTGTTGAGATTATATGGGTATAGGAATTCCTTTCGATAAGCATAATGAATTGGAAAGGAACCTTACATGAGAATAATCCGGAGAAAATCACACCTAGAATGTGGCTGTAATCACCCACAATACTCATAGCTAAATCTCGAAGAGAATCCCTTGACCGATAGACATATTTCAGTCAAGAGGCCAAAAGAGATATTGATGAGTGTGTTGTGTGTGAATTCCATCTTAGGAGACGATACTCAAGAGTTGGTTCATGAAAACGTATTAAAGATGGTCTCCAAGCCACCCAAGAAGTGAAGTTTTAGAAATAGATAGGATTTTATTTTATTTAGGACCGAAGGCTGAAAGTTAGAGATAAAATTGCTGCTATTACGCATGAAGGGTTGTTTGCGTTTGCATTTGCAGGTTGCACGTTAAGGGTTGTTTGTGTTTGCATTAGCAAGTTTCACATGATAGGTTATTTTTAGGTTTCGTATGACAGAATGTTTGCAGGTTTCGTATGGAAGGATGAACAATCTATTTTATTTAAAATTATTAAAAAAAATAATTCTTTTTAATAGTAATGTTTTAGAAATGACATTGTTTTAATGTTTATTATTTATTCAAAAGTTATATATATATATATATATATATATATATATATATATATGTTTTTAATGTTGCAGGATTGTTAACACACACACACACACATATATTATTAATTTATTAAATCTAAAACTAGAAAAAAAACATTGTATAATTTTATTTTTATATATTTTTTAAATTAATCTTACTTTAAAGTATTTCTAGATGTAAAACTAAAATTTGTATTCTAAACAAAATTAAAGGGTAAAATTTTGATTTTATTTTAAATTTTAAATTTTCATTTAAAAAAAAACTAAAATAGTAAAAAAAGCATAAAAGAACTATATAGAAAATAAAAATATTTGTTCATTAATTCATTTATTTTATTTTCTAAACCTCAATTCCTAATATATTTTTATTCCTAGCATGACTAAAAATTCAAAATAAAAAAAGATCAAGATTTCAAAATTAAAAATAGTAATTAAGAGAAAATGAAAATTTTAGTAAACAAAACATAAAATCAAATTAAAGCATCCTACATGCTAATTTTGAATTAGAAATAAAAACTAAAATCTATCTACTTTACTTTAATTGGAATTTTCAATCATTTAAGTGTAGTGAAATTTCCAGTGGAACCATACATGTAAAAGTAGTAAAAGAATGTTTACATATGATTTTACAAAATGAAACCTGATGTATTCAAAGGTATGCGAAATTAAAGATTGTAAATGTACATCAAACTAATAACAAAAACAACATTGATCTAACCTAACACTTACTTGGAACCATCGCTCAACGCAACTTTCATTTGCATGATGATCACCCGAGATCGCTTCTTCACCCTTTTCAATCTCCAGTTCGAACAGGTGTTTTTCATCTGATATGCATGATTCTTCCAATGTCGATTCTTCCTTGTTTGCTTCAGGAAGAGGGGTTTAACACACATTTCATTAAATTTGTAATTATTTAGTGGATCTAGAATTTAGAACTTCCGCTAGATTGAGTTCTTTCAAAATGAGGAAAGTAATAGCCTTTGAATCCTTACATAATTTCTATTAATACTCTTTATAGTTTGTATTTAATATTAAGTTGATTAAATTATTTTATGACATAATACCAACATTGTATCTGTTACTACAACACTTATAAATATTTCCATAGTAATTATTTTTGTCTTTGCTGAGTATGTTGTTTTATTTTTGGAAGTTGGCACCACTTATAATCAAAACGAGAAAACATTTTATGACTTTAAAGTCTAAGTTTTACCCTTGTAATGATTAATATAAATTATGAATTAAAATGGCAACATAATTTATTATTGTTGTTGTTGGTAGTGGTTGTGTATAAAAAACTAAGTTGGTGAATGTTTACTTTATGAATAATAGAATAACATGAGAAATTTCTAACCTATAAATTTATTTAATGATATTGATGTTAGTAAAGCCTCATTTATTTATTAATATTAATTATTTTAACAATCCAAATCAATTATGAACTAGATTAGCATTAGTGCAGTACAATTTCATTTTTTTCATATACAAGAGGAAAGGGGGAAAACCAACTGAACTAATTATTGCAAGTGTTCATTATTTATTTATGAAGTATTTCAACAATGTGTTTAATTGAAAAGAGCTTATTTATATTGAAAATATAGATATCTTACAATATTTACATTATCATTAAGATTTTATATCATCTATTAATTTAAGTTAGGGTATAGAGGAATCGAACCACCATTGTCCTGTGTGTAATGCAGGTGCTCTTCCATTGAGCTAGCACCCTTTACAACATGAGGGAAGAGGGACTATGCTAACACCTATATTACACCTTTCTAATCCTCTGTGACAAATCAAAATGGTGAAAGTCTTAGAATTTGATTCATTACATAATTTCTATTAATATTATCTATAGTTTGTATTAAATGGTAAGTTGATTAAGTTTATGTAATGACATTAATATTGTATATGTTACTATGATTAAGCAATTGAATTATAATTTGATATGGTAACTAGTACATTGTTGGTGTTGAGTTCCTGTACTAGTAGAAGGTTGGCACAATTTTAGAATGACCCATTTAAAAACTATTTAATGACATAATACAAATGTTTTTGTTACTATAACAATTTTAATTCCCAAAATAGCAAGTAATAGTGTATGTGTTGAGTATCATGTTGTAATATATTAGAATGTTGGCAACATTTTACAAGTGGCAAGAAAAACTATTATATATTAAGTGTTACTATGCTAAGTTTATTATTTTAATGATGAAAATCAATTATACATTAAAATAGAAATATAATTTATTCATATTACTATTATTTGTATTTTCTAATAAAAGTTAAGTTGATCAATGATTATATCACGAAAAATAGATGGTATAAGATTTTTTTACATATTATTATTAAAGTTATTTAATGACATTAATAATTAATGTTTGTTGCTATTATTATATTGGAATTTCATTTAATTGAAATTATGTTAATTAATTTGTCTAGGTTGAGTTACCATAGTAAGTCTAAACCTTTTTGAGTATGATGTTTTATTTTTAGAAGTTGGCACCACTTCATAGTGTATAGGAAAAAATATTTTATGACTTAGAGTAAAATAGGTTTCATCTTAGTAATGATTAAAATAAATTATGAATTAGAATAGAGATATAATTTATTATTATTATTGTTGGTGGTGGTAGTGTATTAAAAACCAAGTTAATCATATACAATATCCATTATATCCATATAATCTCATATATCAAAAATTGGTGTATTGAAAATTGCATTCATATATCATATCCATCTAATCTCCTTATATTCAGTGAAGCAAATCAATTACAACTTGTACGCCACATTTATTTATCGTGGTCTTCCTGCAATCTTCTTTCTTTTGCATCCATGCCCAAAATATGGTATTAAATGGAATAGATCCATGTCATATGCCATCAAGGTTTGGTACCCAATATTGTTCTAAAATTTTCCCTAAACTAGGCTTCTATCAATCAACCTTTACATGAAGAGTCTCACTTTCATCATTCTAGAAGATATATGAGGTGGTTTTTGCCATCCAAATCATCTCTCCTTCATCCTTGGTTCATGATCTAACTAGCAACATCTTTCATTTATGAACTTCAATCATAGGATTGAATCTTGGCTTTAGCTTGTTGCACTTGGGTCCAACATATACCGGTTCATCCATCACATTATCAAAATATCCATCCATAATACTTATATTACATGTAGTACATTACGATGAGCATTAAATATCACATGGATTAAATTTTCTTTATGATGAAATATATTTGATGATAATGTCTAACATGAATTAAAGCTAACATGATGTTACTACTTAATGAATGATTTTCTGGATTAAGTTATGTGAAATCTTTTCAGTCCACAATGAGTTTTTCATGGTTCCTGTAACAAGCATGGGTGGAGTGTCCACTCAAAATGTTGGTCTGAAAAATGATCACACAGTTTAATCCAGAAAATCAATCACAATGATGACAAACTGATAAAACCTTCACCCTCAAAATGTTAGTATTGTATTTATTGAGTATAAGTTAATATACTAGTACAAATTTGGCACCAGTTTAAAGTCTACACGAGAAAATATAATTATGAATTTGAATGCAACATAGTAGTACAATTAAATTTATATCAACTATAATAACAGATAATAGGGAAATCTCACTTCAAACCTTATTGCAAGTGCCCTACATTTATTCACAAAGTAAGTCTATAAGATGTTTTAAGGTGCATTCACATAAAGTATCATCACATGAATTAACATTGAAGTTGAACAAAAATTTTCATATATGTAACAAATAATATAAAATTCCTCAAATGGTAGCTTGAAGAGAATATTTGATATACTACAAATATTGACAACTTTTTCTTCATGTATATTAATTAGTCATTCAAAAAGCAAAATTACATTCATGAATCATCTCCACCTAATCTCCTTATATTTTCTCAAGCAGACCAAGTACAGCTTCAGGATGAATATTTCCACAGTTAATCATTATGACAAAGAGATTTTGTGGAATTAAATTACGTGTATTGAAACATCCCTACATTTCAGTGGACACTCCACCAATCATCAGGGGAACAAAATGAAAAGCTCAAAGTGGTATTGAAGAGAGTGAGCAAAAGCTAATAATAAATAAGGTAAGGGTTTTGTACATGCATTAATGAATATAATTATGCACATTTGATATAGTGAGATGTTGTGTTGATCTAAAAGACAAATTGAAAAGTTAAAATTTGAATGGTGTTATCTAATTCGCATAAAGTATCATCACATGAATTAACATTGAACTTGAAGTGAAATTTTCATATATGCAGTAAATAATATAAAATTCCTCAAAAAGTATCTTGAAGAGTATTTATTAGATTACAAACATTGAAAAATGTTTCTTCATGTAAGTCATTCAAAAAGAAAAATTACATTCATGTATCATCTCCACCTAATCTCTTTATATCCGCTCAAGCAAATCAAGTACAGCTTGTACACCACACTTATTTATCTTGGTCTTCCTAGAATCTTCTTTCTTTGGCATCCATGCCCAAACCATGGTATTAATTGGAATAGATCTAAGTTTTGTGTCATCAAGATTTGGTACCCAATATTGTTCTATAACTTTTCCCTTGTATTTCCCTGAGCTAGGTTGCCACCAATCAATATTTACATGGAGGGTCTCACTGTCATCATCCTGGAAGATATCAGAGGTGGATTTTTCCATCCAAATCATATCTCCTTCATCATCATTTCCTAATATAACAAGAAATATTTTTCCTTTCTCAACATCAATTCTAGGATCGAATGTTGGATTTGGCTTGTTGCACTTGGGTCCAACATATACCGGTTCATCTGTCACATTATCAAAATCCCCATCCATAATACTTGATATTACATGGAGTGCATTACCATCAATGTTAACATTTTGCCTCGTTTTGGGCAAAAAATCATCAGAAGAAGAATCAATTTCATCCAAGGGTGTATGGTCATTGTAGACTCCATCTAATGCATCAAGAACTCTTTTCCAATAATCTAGTTTTTTATTCCATTCCTCTGTAACAATTGGTGAATTCTCATTGCCAATATTCTCTTTCCACATTTTTATGTATGATGTTATTCTTTCCTTTAGTTATTTTAAATAAACATCGTTGTCTTTGGGATGTAAGAAAGGTGGCTTCCCTGTGGGCAATATAGGATGACCTTCATCATCTATATTCCACAACTCAATTGGTTCTGACAACTCAATGTCTCTGATGGATTCTTTATACCTCATAACTGGAACATCATTGAGTACAAGAAATTGGAAGTACTGGAAATTAAGATGTCCAACTAGTGCATTTTTCCCCTCCTTGATGTACCCATTAAGAAAACATTTCAAGTCATACAATTTGTTAATAAGTTTAGGTGGAAACACTCATTTTTCTTCTATTGTGTGATATGTATCCATCACCTCAATTAAAGAATATATATATTTTACTTTTCAAGTTGGAAGACATTCTTCCGTAGGTTCCATCTATGTCTTCATGGGTGTGCCCCACAAGCAAGAACCCAACCTCAATAGTGATGAAGACACCAAACGCAGTTAATAGTGCTAGAAACATGAAAACATAATGATTCTTATCATCACTAGATGCATTGTCCAATTGTAACAACAAATGTGGAGGAAGAGGTTTAAAATCAAGATTTTGATTTTTTGAGCTTCCATTTAAAGACAGGAAAGAATCCTTGTACACTCTACATTTTGAGTAAATAGAGTTTTGAAGTAATGCATTTGAAAGTGGGTTTCTTGAACTTCCACTCTCATAAAGCAAATCACATACATATCAAGGTGTGGGTCTTCAAGGTCCCTCAAGCGCTTTACAAGAGATGTAATGGTAAAGAGTGATCCCATGTGTACAAATGGTAGGGAGGAATGACCAAAACCTCCTCTGTTATGCCCATGTGTTAGCATACATGTCAAGGACAAACCCAAGTTTGTTTCTGCAACAGATTTTCATTTGACTCGTAATATTGGGATTGAAGTCTTTGTTTTGTCCATTTTATCATGGATAATGCTCAAGTATTTCTTTGGATACCGCTCTGACATAATGTTGTGGGCATAGTAGCAATATCTTCCACACATAACAATCTTGTTATGTTTCTTCAGTCTAGCTTGTGCCTTTTCTTCCAGCTCTTTTGTAGTCATTGTCTTCATCTGTGCTTTCAGCACAATACATTCACTACATTTACTGAAGTTAGTGTTCTTTGAGAATGCCACATATGGAAAATGAGTATTCCAAATATTTCTCATTGTTGGTTGTGATATTGATGGAAAATTGAGCTCTTGAAGAGCCTCATTGATCTCTTTTAACAAATAAGTTTGGGTGTACGTTGATGGAAGAAATCTTAAAGGAGCAAGCATTCCATATTCTTCAACTTATCGTGCTTGGTTCGGTGAAAAACATAAATTATCGATTACAATTTTGTGTAATATTTCTATGGCTGCCACAGTATGTGCACGTGCTTTGCATTTGTTGGTGTTACCATGAATTCCTTTGACATGTCCTTGTTGGAAATTATGTTGGTAAGTATAGAAGGTTCTTTGAGGAATATTATGTATCTTTTACCATGATTTCTTACAAATAATATCTCCATTAAACCTCATGTCCTTTCCTTGGGTGCCTCCTTGAAATTTTCATTCACCCTTAAAATCTCACCTTCATTGTCCACCAACATATTTATTGGCCATCTAACCAAACAATGTATAGAATTATCTCCAATCCTACATCTTTCATAATTTCTATCTATGTTTTTCATAAAAACACCGAATTCCTTTTCACTTAACATTTCACCCTCAAACATGTCATCCTCACTAACATTAACTATGATCCCTTTAGAAATGCATGTTCTTGTTCTCGTGCATTCATGTGTAAGAGAAACCTTTTTACATGTGAATGTAAGCCTATCTTGGGGAGTATTTACTGGATGATCATGACAATGAGGTTCCAAATATGATTCTTTCCAAATCTCATAAGATCTCAATGCACCCCCTAGTGTATTCTCAAATCCTGTTGGATGTGGAAAAAGAGCATCATGTTTTAACACATTCTCAATGTTAACCACTATGGATCCTTTATTTACCATCCTTTCATGCACCTTATGACTAATCTTTGTATTGAATATGGAGCCTTCACACACCTTCACTCCACATTGCAAAAGATCTACCTTGTCTCCAATAGAAAATGCAGAAGAGGCATTTGCACCTATATAGAAAATTAAACAAATCTTAGTATTTGCTAAAAAAAAACAAGCAATGTACTATAAAAAACACTTAACATGTGCTTCAAGATTTTAATTTACATTTGTTATGCCTCAAATATATGATCTTCCATGGATGTAAGTCCACTTTGTCAGAATCTTCCACAATCAAATGTGGTTTAATGACATCAATTATCAAAACCATAACATATCCTACATCAAGCCTTTCTCCACCATAATGAGTTGTAGTCTCTGTAGATTCAACCCTTCCTAGTCCAATAACTTGACCATTAATTAGGAGGTCAACATAGTATTCTCTTGTCAAAATTATATTTTCCATTGTAACTCCTCTCAATTTATGTAACACATTTGAATTGTAGTTTGCAATTAAGGCTAAACCATATAAAGTGTATGTTCAAAAAAGTAATATAGTTCCAATAATTCAAAAGAATAGGGTAGCCCTTTTGTATGCCACGAAACATTGTTCTCCTACATCTTGTGTGCGCTAGCAAAAGGGAATTTACATATAAATTACATAAAATGATATATGAAGAGATAACAATAAAAGTTCCAAGAATTATTAGAGAATGACAGATATCAACTCAGATAAAACCACCAAATTTCTATTTGAATTTGGACATGGAACTTATATTATTGATGTATGTGTATGAATGTGTTGAAAATCTAGCTAGAGTTAGTTTTTGTTCTTAAAACGTTGCACAATGAATGAAAGTTAATGTGCATTAGTTTTCATAATGTAGTTTTCCATCTAACAGAACCACATTGTCATCAATCACATTACACCATGATAGAAATCTAGGTGGAGTTGGATTTCATTCATAAAACATTGCATGGTGACTAAAATCTAATGTGTTAGATTTCATAAGGTAGTTTCCATCTAACACAACCACATTGCCATCAAATATATTACACCATAATGAAAATCTAGTGGAGTTAGCTTCCTTCTAACAACATGGCATGGTGAGTGAAACCTAACATGCGATGGATTTCATAAGGAAGTTTTCCATCTAACACAACTACATTGTCATCAATCACATTGCACCATGATGGAAATCTAGCTAGACTTAGTTTTTGTTCTTAAAACATTGCATAGTTAGCGAAAGCTAAAGTGTGTTACTTTTCATAAGGTAGTTTTTCATCTGATACAACCACATTGTCATCAATTACATTGCACCATGATGAAAATCTAGTTACAGATAGGTTTCGTTCTTAAAACATTGCACCATGAGTGAAAGGTAATGTGTGTTAGTTTTCATAATGCAGTTTTAAATCTAACACAACCACATTGTGATCAATCACATTGCACCACGATGGAAATCTAGCTAGAGTTGGCTTTCGTTCTTAAAACATTGCACGGTGAGTGAAAACTAATGTGTGTTAGTTTTCCTAAGGTAGCTTTCTATCTAGAACAACCACATTGTCATCATCACATTGTACCACAATGAAGATCTAATTGGAGTTAGCTTTCATCCTTAAATCGTTTGCACGATGAGTGAAATCTAGTGTGTGTTAGCTTTCATAATGTAATTTTTCCATCTAGCACAACCACAATGTCATCAATCACAAATCACTATGATGAAAATCTAGTTGAAGTTAGCTTTTGTTCTTAACACATTGCACGGTGAGTAAAAGCTAATGTGTGTTAGCTTTCATAAGTTAGCCTTCCATCATATTGTCCTCAAATACATTACACCATGATGGAAATCTAGCTGGAGTTAGTTTTCCTTCTAACAACATGGCATGATGAGTGAAAGTTAATGTGTGTTAGTTCATTGTACCGTGATGGAAAACTAAATAGAGTTAGTTTTTTTTCTTAAAACATTGCATGTTGAGTGAAAGTTAATGTGTGTTAATTTTCGTAAGGTCCACATTGTCATCAAATACATAACACAATGATGAAAATCTAGCTATAATTAGTTTTCATTTTAGCAACGTGTTAGCTTTCGTTCTTAAAGCATTGTACGACGAGTGAAAGCTAATATGTGTTAGCTCATTGCACCAAGATGGAAATCTAGCTGGAGTTAGATTTCTTTTTAATAACATGGCACGATGAGTGAAAGCTAATGCATGTTATCTTTCACAAGGTAATTTTCTATCTAACACAACCACATTGTCAAATTGCACCATGATAGAAATCTAGCTGGAGTTAACTTTAAACCTTAAATTGTTGCACGGTGAGTGAAACTAATGTGTGTTAGTTTTCATAATGTAGTTTTTCATTTAGCACAACCACATTGTCATCAATCAAAATGTTCCATGTTGAAAATCTATCTCAAGTTAGATTTTGTTCTTAAAACGTTGCACAATAAGTAATAGCTAATGTGTGTTAGCTTTCGTAAGGTAGTTTTTCATCTAAAATACTCACATTGTCATCAAATACATTACACCATGACACAAATCTAGTTGGAGTAAGTTTTTCTTCTGACAGCATGGCACTATGAGTGAAAACTAATTTGAGTTAGCTTTTATAAGGTAGTTTTCCATATAACACAACCACATTGTCATTGATCACATTGCACCACGATGGAAATCTAGTTGGAGTTAGCTTTCGTCCTTAAATCATTGCATGGTGAGTGAAATCTAATGTGTGCTAGCTTTCATAATGTAGCTTTTTTATCTACCACAATCACATTGTCATCAATCACAATGCACCATGATGGAAATCTAGTTAGAGTTAGCTTTTGTTCTTAAAACATTGCACAGTGAGTAAAGCTAATGTCTGGTATCCTTCATAAGGTAGTTTTCCATCTAACACACCGACATTGTTATTAAATACATTACACCATGATGGAAATCTAGTTGCAGTTAGCTTTCCTTTTAACAACATGGCACGATGAGTGAAAGCTAATGTGTGTTAGTTTTCATAAGGTAGTTTTCCATGTAACACAACCACATTGTCATCAAGCACATTGCACTGTGTTGGAAATCTAGCTTGAGTTAGCTTTCATCTTTAAATTGTTACACAGTGAAGGAAATCTAATGTGTGTAAATTTTCATAGTGCAGTTTTTCATCTAGCACAACCACATTGTCATCAATCACAATGTGCCATGATGCAAATCTAGCTGGAGTTAGATTTCTTTCTAACAACATGGCACTATGAGTGAAAGCTTATGTGTGTTAACTCATTACACCATTATGAAAATCTAGCTGGAGTTAGATTTCATTTTAACAACATGGAACAATGAGTGAAAGATAATGTGTGTTATTTTTCATAAGGTAGTTTTCCATCTAACACAACCACATTGTCGCATTGGATCGTGATTGAAACCTAGTTGGAGTTAGCTTTCAACCTTAAATCGATGCACGGTGAGTGAAATCTAATGTGTGTTAGCTTTCATAATGTAGTTTTTTATTTAACACAACCACATTGTCATCAATCAAAATGCATCATGTTAGAAATCTAGCTAGAGTTATATTTAGTTCTTAAAACGTTGCACGGTGAGTAATAGCTAATGTGTGTTAGCTTTCGTAAGGTAGTTTTTCATTTAACACAACCACATTCTCATCAAATGCATTACACCATGATGCAAATCTAGTTGGATTTAGCTTTCCTTCTAACAACATGGCACGATGAGTGAAAGCTTATGTGTGTTAGCTCATTACACCATGATGAAAATCTAGCTGGAGTTAGTTTTTCTTCTAACTACATGGCACGATGAGTGAAAAATAATGTGTGTTAGCTTTCATAAGGTAGTTTTCAATCTAACACAACGACATCATCATCGATCACATTGTATCGTGATGAAAATCTAGTTGGAGTTAGCTTTCATCCTTAAATCATTGCACAGTGAGTGAAATTTAATGTGTGTTAGCATTCATAATGTAGTTTTTCAATCTAGCACAACCATATTGTCATCAATCACAATGCACAATGATGGAAATCTTGTTAGAGTTAGCTTTCATTCTTCATACATTGCACGGTGAGTAAAGTTAATGTTTGTTATCTTTCATAAGGTAGTTTTCCATCTAACACAACCACATTGTTATCAAATACATTACACCATGATGAAAATCTGGTTAGAGTTAGCTTTCCTTTTAACATGACACTATAAGGGAAATCTTATGTGTGTTAGTTCATTACACCATGATGAAAATCTAGTTGGAGTTAGCTTTCCTTTTAACAACATGGCACAATTAGTGAAATATAATGTGTGTTAGCTTGCATAAAGTAGTTTTTCATGTAACACAACCACATTGTCATCAAGCACATCGCACCGTGTTGAAAATATAGGTGGAGTTAGCTTTCATCTTTAAATCATTACACGATGAGTGAAATCTAATGTGTGTAAGCTTTCATATGGTAGTTTTCAATCTATCACAACCACATTGTCACGTTGCACCGTGATGGAAATCTAGCTGGAGTTAGCTTTCAACCTTAAATCGTTGGACGGTGAATGAAATCAAATGTGTGTTAGTTTTCATAGTGTAATTTTCCATTTAGCACAATCACATTGTCATCAATAAAAATGCACCATGTTGAAAATATATCTAGAGTTAGCGTTCATTCTTAAAACGTTACACGGTGAGTAATAGCTAATGTGTGAGAGCTTTTGTAAGGTAGTTTTTCATCTAACATAGCCACATTGTCATAAAAAACATTACACCGTGATGCAAATCTAGATGGAGTTATCTTTCCTTCTAACAACATGCACGATGAGTGAAAGTTTATGTGTGTTAGCTCATTACATCATGATGAAAATCTAGCTAGAGTTAGCTTTCCTTTTAACTACATGATACAATAAGTAAAAGCTAATGTGTGCTAGTTTTCATAATGTAGTTTTTCCATGTAACACAACCACATTGTCATCAATCATATTGCGTTGTGTTCAAAATCTAGATGAACTTAGCTTTCATCCTTAAATCGTTACACTGTGAATGAAATCTAATGTGTGTAACCTTTCATAGTGTAGTTTTACATCTAGCACAACCACATTGTCATCAATCGCAATGCACCATAATGGTAATCTAGCTGAAGCTAGCTTTCATTCTTAAAACATTGCATAGTGAGTAAAAGCTAATGTGTGTTGGATTTCATAAGATATTTTTTCATCTAACACGGCCACATTGTCATCAAATACATTACACCATCATAGAAATCTAGCTAGAGTTAGTTTTCCTTCTAACATGGCACTATGAGTGAAAGATTATGTGTGTTAGCTCATTACACCATTATGAAAATCTAGCTAGAGTTAGCTTTCTTTTTAACAATAAGGCACGATGAGTAAAAGATAATGTGTGCTAGCTTTCATAAGGTGGTTTTCCATATAACACAACTACACTATCAAATTGCACCATGATAGAAATCTAGCTAGAGTTAGCTTTCAATCATAAATCATTGCAAGGTGAATGAAATCTAATGTGTGTTAGCTTTCATAATGTAGTTTTTCATTTAGCACAACCACATTGTCATCAATCACAATGCATCATGATGGAAATCTAGATAGAGTTAGATTTTGTTCTTAAAACATTGCATAGCCAGCAAACTTAATGTCTCTTAGCTTTCATAAGGTAGGTTTCCATCTAATACAACCACATTGTCATCAAATACATTACACCATGATGGTAATCTAGCTAGAGTTAGCTTTCCTTCCAATAACATGGCACTATAAGAGAAAGCTTATGTGTGTTTGCTCATTACACCATGATGAAAATCTAGTTGGAGTTACCTTTCCTTTTAACAACATGGCACGATGAGTGAAAGATAATGTGTGTTAGCTTTCACAATGTAGTTTTCCATGTAACACAAACACATTGCACCGTGTTGGATCCTTAAAGCGTTGCACGGTGAGTGAAATCTAATGTGTAATCTTTCATAGTTTATTTTTTCATCTAACACAACTGCATTGTCATCAATCACAATGCACCATGATGAAAACCTAGCTGAAGTTAGCTTTGATTCTTAAAACATTGCACGATGAGTAAAACTAATGTACATTAGCCTTCATAAGGTATTTTTTCATCTAACACAGTGACATTGTCATCAAATACATTACACCATGATGGAAATCTAGTTGGAGTTAGTTTTCCTTATAACAACATGGCACTACAATGGAAATCTTATGTGTGTTAGCACATTACACCATGATGAAAATCTAGTTGGAGTTAGCTTTCCTTTTAACAACATGGCACGATGAGTGAAAGATAATGTGTGTTAGCTTTCATAAGGTAGTTTTCCTTGTAAACAACCACATTGTCATAAATTACATTTCGCCATGTTGGAGATCTAGCAGAAGTTAGCTTTCATCCTTAAATTGTTGCACGGTGAGTGAAATATAATGTGTGTAAGCTTTTATAGTGTAGTTTTCCATCTAGCATAGCGACGTTGTCATCAATCACAATGCACCATGATGAAAATGTAGCTGGAGTTAGCTTTCATTTTTAAAACATTGCACGGTAAGTAAAAGCTAATTTGTGTTAGCTTTGATAAGGTAGATTTCCATCTAACACTGCCACATTGTCATCAAATACATTACACCATGATGGAAATCTAGCTGGAGTTAGCTTTCATTCTAGCATGACACTATGAGTGAAAGCTTATGTGTGTTAGCTCATTACACCATTATGAAAATATAGTTGAAGTTAGCTTTGTTTTTAACAACATGGCATGATGAGTGAAAGCTAATGTGTGTTAGCTTTAATAAGGTAGTTTTCCATCTAACACATCCACATTGTCACATTGCACCATTATGAAAATCTAGCTGGAGTTAGATATCAACCTTAAATCATTGCACGGTGATGAAATATAATGTGTGTTAGCTTTTATAATGTAGTTTTTAATTTAGCACAAACACATTGCCATCAATCAAAATGCGCCATGGTGGAAATCTAGCTAGAGTTACCTTTCATTCTTAAAACGTTGCACGGTGAGTAATAGCTAATGTGTGTTATCTTTTGTAAGGTAGTTTTTCATCTAACATAGTCACATCGTCGTCAAATACATTACAACATGATGCAATCTAGCTAGAGTTAGTTTTTTTTCTAACAACATGGCACAACGAGTAAAAGATAATGTGTGTTAGCTTTCATAAGGTAGTTTTCTATCTAACACAACCACATCATCACTGATCGCATTGCACCGTGATGGAAATCTAGTTGAAGTTAGCTTTCGTCATTAAATCATTGCACGATGAGTGAAATCTAATGTGTTAGTTTTCATAATGTAGTTTTCCATCTAGCACAGCCACATTGTCATCAATCACAATGCACCATGATGAAAATCTAGCTAGAGTTAGCTTTCATTTTTAAAAAGTTGCATGGTTTGTAAAGCTAATGTTTGTTAGCTTTCATAAGGTAGATTTCCATCTAACACAGCCACATTGTTATCAAATATATTACACCATGATGGAAATTTAGGTGGAGTTAGTTTTTCTTCTAACAACATGGCACTATAAGGGAAAGCTTATGTGTGTTAGCTCATTACACCATGATAGAAATCTAGCTGGAGTTAGCTTTCCTTTTAACAACATGGCACAATGAGTGAAAATTAATGTGTGTTAGCTTTCATAAGGTAGTTTTCCATGTAACACAACCACATTATCATCAAGCACATTGCACCATGTTGGAAATCTAGGTGGAGTTAGCTTTCATCCTTAAATCGTTGCATGGTGAGTGAAATCTAATGTGTGTAATCTTTCATAATGTATTTTTCCATCTAGCACAATCACAATGAATCATAATGGAAATCTAGTTGGAGTTAGCTTTCATTCTTAAAACATTGCATGGTGAGTAATGCTAATGTCTGTAAAAATTTATGTCTGTTAAGATTTCATAAGGTAGATTTTCATCTAAAATAACCACATTTCCATCAAATACATTACATCATGGTGGAAATCTAACTAGAGTTAGCTTTCCTTCTAACAACATGGCACTATAAAAGAAATCTTATGTTTGTTAACTCATTACACCATGATGGAAATCTAGCTAGAGTTAGCTTTCATTTTAACAACATAGTATGATGAGTGAAAGCCAATGTGTGTTAGCTTTCATAAGGTAGTTTTCCATGTAACACAACCACATTGTCATCAATCATATTGCATTGTGTTGGAAATCTAGCTGAAGTTAGCTTTCATCCTTAAATCATGACACGGTGAGTGAAATCTAATATGTGTAAGTTTTCATAATGTAGTTTTCTATCTAGCACAGCCACATTGTCATCAATCACAATGCACCATGATGAAAATCTAGCTGGAGTTAGCTTTCGTTCTTAAAACATTGCACGGTGAGTAAAAGTTAATGTGTGTTATCTTTTGATAATGTAGTTTTCCATCTAACACTGCAACATTGTCATCAAATACATTACACCATGATGAAAATATAACTGGAGTTAGCTTTCCTTCTAACATAGCACTATAAGTGAAAGCTCGTGTGTTAGCTCATTACACCATTGTGAAAATCTATCCTGAGTTATCTTTCTTTTTAACAACATGGCATGATGAGTGAAAGCTAATGTGTGTTAGCTTTCATAAAGTAGTTTTTTCATCTAACACAACCACATTGTCACATTGCACCGTGATGAAAATCTAGCTGGAGTTAGCTTTCAAACTTAAATCGTTGCAAGGTGAGTGAAATATAATGTGTGTTAGCTTTCAAAATGTAGTTTTTCATTTAGCATAATCAACTATTTTTCTCTAAGAGAATTCTTTGGCCACAAATCTTCTCTTCCATCAGCAACATGTTTTATCTTATATATCTACTTGGAAGATACAACACTCTTGGTTTCTGGTTTGGGTACTGTATCCCAATCATGACTGGTACTCTTCCATCATTACTTCTACCATGAGTTCACAATGTCAGGTCATCGACATATCCCAGTCTTCTGCATTTAACCTTGAAGGTCGTAACCCACTTTACTCTTGGTAAATCCTTAGTCCATTTGAAAGTTGTCCATCTTGTCGTACCATGTCCAACTCGGAGATCTTCTGTAGTCACTCCCATTGAAGCGAAGCATCATCCTCCTGCATTTTGTACTGGAGTGACAGGTATCATTCTGCTACAATGTATCCATCTTAGGTTACTAGATACCAAGATCCCTTTATCTTGAACTTTGTTGAAAAGTTCATCTTGCACCCATCTATGAGCTTGTTATCTTCTATATGTTTCCATCTTCAACCTTGTAGCAAAGGTTAAGATATTCATCACTCTAGGTGGTCTTTTAAGCTCATGGATGTGCTTATCTATGGGTCTTTTCTGAGCTCGTACAAATCCTATTATGTACAGATGGTTCTTTGCTTGATATATACTTCTACTGGAGAAGTGTGTCTAGTCAATAGAATATGTCATGCCATAGTCTATTCTTTCTAAGAAAAACCATGAACCTCGCTTTGTATACTTGTTCTTGTAGATCCATATGGAAGATAGTATAGAAATCCCTTCAAGTCTCGAAACCATATATTTGGTTTGGAAGTCTTGCCATACTTTTCTTCATCTCTCAAGGTGGATCTACCGCTCTCTTCTATTATTTTGGATCTATTTCTTCTGTCATGGTGTCTCTGACCCTGGGAGCTTCAGGTTCAAGTTTTATTGGAGTGAATTTTGAATTGTCGTCACTTGTTCTTCAAAACAAGTCCCATCCTCCTTTTCTTGTAGGCAGTTGTACATGACCTTTCCTACAAGTCAAATGCATCAGTTGCATGGTTAGAACCATTTCATAGGACATATGCATAAAAACAAATTCTTATGCATCATGCAACTATTTTAGCCAATACAACATTCATCCATATCTCAAAGAAAATTTTCAAATGCCTTCCATATCTACCATAACATCAACGAGATTGTACACTAATCCAATATGTCAACAAAGAGGTTTCATTTTAGATAAGTAGCAATGGAGAGTTGTATAGCACCATGGGCTACTTACCCATAACATGCATATTAGTAGTATATTGTCATTAATGCAAACATTCTGTCATGCATTAAACACAACATATACAGAAAAGAAAATTCAAATACTTATCTTTGTCTTTTTGGAAGGCTTATTATTATGCTTTGTCTTCATCTCCTTCAGGATCTGCAACTCCTCCTTTGACCAATGAGATTACTTCAATCTGATGATTGCTTGAAATATTTTCTGGAATATTTCTTCCGGTGGACCCAGGGTTTGACAGAAGAGCCATAATTTTTTTCAAATTAGGTATATTTCATATCTGATTGGATAGAAATATGTGCCTCCTCAAGGAGAGCTGAGCAACATACTCATTTTCCCAAAACTATGACCAAAACTATAAAATATTTGATGCCTTAGTTTTCTTCAATTTCTTCTACATAATTTTCTGATCGTTAGCTCTGAAATTGATGTCTCTATGTGTCTTAAATTTCTCATGGAGGTAGCCTCATATGTCCTATTTCCAACCCCACAGGTTAGAGCAAAATGGGTTTCACCAATTGGGACTTATGCGAATTTTCTCAAGGTGACTAATTTCAAGACTGTTCATCATATCAAACTTGTACGAATTGCGACGTGTCACTGTTTCACCTTCGAGTTATTAAAATTTTACCACAAAAAGTACAGTACATTCCATATCTAGAACATCTTACAAAATTTTTATTTGGACTTTCGTAGCCAGAGATATAGCAATTCTCCTTAGGTAACATGTTTAAGGTTGAATCTTGGGAGAGGCTAGAACCCTGATTTTGAGGAATCATATATCCTAGATTATAGTGAATCTTAGGCTGAAACCTTTACACAGGGTACATCAAAAATTTATATTCAGCCTATAAATGTGTAGGCTCGTTATCCTTCTCCAATATATAGATATAATGAAAGTCCCAAAGTTACTAGTTTTTAGTCTTTTAGGGTTTTCAAGCATGAAACCCTAATCTTCAATAGTTGTAGTTGTAGCACTGTTTTGGCTGCACAAAGACTTATTTCAGGGTAGTTATGATGCCATGTTAAGTTTTTAATGGTTATATCAGATCTTATAACATTTATGATCATAACAACATAACCATAAGCAAAAGGATCACTGAAAGATAGACAAGTGTAGCCAAATAAAAGAACACAAAGATTTATCCTGGAAAACCCACAAGAGTAAGAAAACCTAACAAAACTTCCTCTGTATAAGATGTATAAAAAAGTACAAAACAAGACCCCAGATAGGTGTGCCTCCCTCCAACAGATATATATATATATATCTCCTATGCATTATACACAACTAAGTGTGTGTTCAAATGAGGAACACATCTCCTCTATTTATACTCTTTTCTTCACTTGACTTTTAACCTAACAAGTCAGCCCCACTCAACTAAGTGGGCTGACTTCACTTAGGAAGACTCAGTACAATATTATATTATATTCATTAGGGTACTATTGATCCGACTTACAATGGAGTCTTTACCTCATGACTCTATGATGACCAATTACAATAGTAACACCCTGCCAGAGGGATAATAACATCTCCCTTGGGTTACATCAGTAAAATACATTTAGAATATCCTTTGAAGTTACAATATTCAATAATAGGGTCATTACTAGATAGTTTATGGAGTTAACCAGATTTACCAAATTTGGCTAAGGGGAACCCATACTAAGTGCATATCAGGTGCGTGATTGTAGGGATCCACACCCAAAATCTTCCCATTTGTGGTGTTTGCTAACTAGGTGTAGTTTTTGAGCTCTGTATACACACCCAGTCAATTAGAAGGCCCAAAACAGATTGGGTAGTGTTTCATATCACATAAATTGAGCATATAAAGAAACCAAAAATAACTTAGAATGAAATCTTTATTATCATAAATGAGGTCAAAGTCTAATACGTAATTGATTATTACAAATCCAATTTCTACTTTTTCATTTCCTCTACCAATAAGCACCTCCAAACAAGAGAACCAACCTAAAAAAAGAAAAAATGTACACAAATAATGTAGGCAATCCCTGGAAACTACTCAGAGAATTAGTAAGTATATTATAGGTAATAAATCTCTTGCTGCTCTTTTTGTCCACACGCCTGCCAGTGAGCTTTAACAACATATTCGAACTTGGTTTGCACTTTGCAAAGAATTTTGATATTCATAGTAAATGGTAGAGAAGCTCATGTACAACTGGAACTTCTTTCAATTAATATTATGGATGATTGGATGGTTAGCCTTAAAATTCCTCAAAGCCCTAGCACTGATACATTGGGGCAGCTTCTAACTGCTGGTACAAAATATTTACACAACTCAATTGAAATATCCGAAGGAGGTACTTTATCCTCATTATGCTTCTTTCATTTCCTGAACATTCTCAATGGAAAATTTTCTTTTATGCTACCTAATTACATTTTCTTCTTTGGATTGGCAATTTGTAAAATTAACACTTTCAGTACTGCTACTAATTAACAGTCCATTGCCTTGTTTTAAGCAACCATGAAAAGGTTGGGAGCACATAAATACGTATAAATAAATTAAAAGGCTTTTTTTTATCATTTTAATTTACCTTAATGATAGAATGATGAGTCTCTATTTATTGAATGATGAATATTATCTTTATTTAAACTTGATAAATTATAAATGAATGAATAATGAATGTATGTTTGCATGTATTATAAATCATCAATTCATCATTGGTTTTCTATGTTTTCATTTTAACGACCATTGATTATTTTTATTGTGAGGAGAACGCGGTTAACATTCAATTTTCCAATGATTGTGAGTAAAGGTCATGACAATACTATATTTATCCACAATTTTGCAAACCACTAGAACAATTCCAGTACAATTTGGTAGATGCAAAATACAAATGGTTCCATGGCTCACAGTTTCAAAGATAGTGTTAAATTGGGTGTATTTGTTTTAAAAAATATCCATAAATAGGAAACTTGCCTGACCATTGCTGAGGTAGTAAAAATGACTACTATTTTTCAAAGTTTTTTTTTCTAAATAAGACAATGAGCCATTCTTGGAGGAATATATAAAGGAAGAAGGTCAAATGGCCATGCCTAGTTTTCAGAAGGAAAAAATACAAGAGTCTAGGTATGGAAGTATGGGTTGTCAAATTTTTCTTAGGGTTCAATGGGTTACTTGAAGATTATATTATAAGGATCTCCAATGAATCAAGGATATCAACAAAGACACTAACAACCTTCAGTTCAACATTCATTCCCTTGTTCCCAAAGCCTGATATCCCAAGCTCCTTTGATTAAATCCATCTTTATCTCATTATGTAAGTGTTGGAGCAGGGTCCCGCAGCTACAGAAGAAGCTGCCAGTTTAGCGAATAGACAGTTTTGGCAGAGAGAAGATAAGGTAGAGCTACGACGTCGTAGCATGTTTCCAGCTGCAGATTAGAGCCGGAAACCATTACTGTTGGGACAGAAAAGTCAAAGGAGACAACGGTACCTAAGCGGTCGAGAAGAAAGAGCTCACCCACTGCATTGAAGGTAGCGAAGGAAGACAGGAGGGCTCAACTACCCTCATAAAGGAAAAGAAGCAACAAGGTTGAGGTATTGAAGACGAAGGACAGAAAAGGGAAGCGGTGCACAGTACCCATGATCAGTGTCGGGAAGCATGGAAGACCGCAGAGAGCTGTGGTGTGATGGAAAGAGGCTACCTCAAGTACATATATGCCGACTGTCACTAGTTAGGGTTTTGGGTTACTGTTGGGACAGGCCCACAGTGTTGTAATGGCGAGACCTTCGGGCCGCCTATAAAGAGATGTATTTTTGTATTGTAGAGGGTTGGTTAGTTATCTAGTTGGTTGGACACTTGTTGGTCAGTGGTATAGGAGCCAAGCTCTGGTTCTGTTATTAGCTATAGTTATCTTACTGTAACCAGTAGCTGGCTCTTTGAGCATGCATGTAACGATCCACAGTGATCGATAGAGAGGGAAGAGTATATTGTAAGAGGTGCAATATAGAGAAGAGAAGAGATCTAAGAGAGAAGGGCTCCAGGCTGTGTGCGGAGTTACCCAAAAGATCTCGAGTTGCATATGTGGTGCAGCATAACTGTGATTACCTTCCCCTGAGCTATAATAGAAACATAGTTCTATGGACGTAACTTCCATCCTAGAGGTGAACCATGTTAAAATCGAGTGTTATGTGATTGATTTATGTGTTGTGTTTAATATTTACATGTATCAGTTATTTCATGAACCTTGCTTACAGTCAATGTATATATGCGTTGTTCAGTTTACAACTCTATAGAAGTAATTGTAAGTTGAAATCCTTAAGAACTTGGTGTAAAAGTCTACCTATGTTTCAGTTCTTATAGTTAAGAGTCGCAGAGGTAAGTAGCCTTGTATGTTGAGCCCCGTAAGTCGGAGCAAGTAGCACTAAGTACGCAGAGCCGCAGTAATAGGGTATCTCAAAGAGGCGATATCGCACCAGCAGAGAAGCTGCGGTGCGCTGCGGTTGAGGATCTAGTGTAGGAGGGAGTTACGTGTGGTCCGAGGCACGGCGATGCGATAAGGGTTGGAATCATCATGAGTAAGAGGAAGTGCGCATCGCGCAGGTAGAAATCTCGTAGGCTAGAAGAGCTGCGAGACCCCCAGGATGCCACAGAACTTGGTCGAAGACACTTGAGTCTTTGGCCAACCCATTAGAATCACTTTGGATGAGACTTCAGGCTACTCTGCAGTCTGTCGCCGAAAGGGCCAGTGAGCTAGGGGTGTTGTTGGTTAAATACAGTAAACTTGGGTTTTCCCATGCAAGCCAACAAATGGTTCCGTTGCCGATTTTGAACAAACTGAGCATTGATGTTCTGGTGGCGGCCTACTAGAGACGAACTCAACGAGTGGGTTTGGTCTAAGGAGAAAGAGTTTTCCGAATGAGAGAAAAAGAGTCCTAGACTGAGTACAGAGGCTTGGTTACAAAAACATATCGTTACATACCTACATGCGATGCTTTTTGCAACCTTTGGAAATGAGCTTTACGACTGGTTATCAAAGTTGACTGATACAAGCATACTCAAGAAGAAAAGAAACATTATCTGGACACCAAAGCTGATTCAAACCGTGAAGAACCTTGATAATCCCATTACAAGAACAGTAGACTTCTGGCTTGCGAGTGTGCTAGAAGGCTTCGTCACAGAGTTTGCAGTTGACCAGAGAAAGAGGTTCAGCGAGGATGAGCGCTACTTCTTCAAAGGATATCACGGTAAGTACCTAAAATCTTTAAACTTGTCCATTAAGATGCTATTACATGAAAAAGGAACAATGGATCTATTTTCAGATGAATAAGTAAAGATAGTAATGTCACAAGAGTTTCAAAGTGATTTTGATGACATTGGACGAACACGTAGTGGAAAGAAATATAAAGTAGATTTCAGATCTCCCATATTTGAAGATAGTCCAGATAATACTAGACAACAGAGTCATAGTACCATAGAAGGAATAGAGGGGGGTATCCCTTACCACCCCTATACCCCACAGAAATAGACCGAGACTCAGAACAATCCCGTAGGAACTCCATCCAGTAGCTCACAGACAGTACCTACCACCGCTACATCACCTTCAGCTACACCGCCGAGTGGTAGTAGCACAGCAAATCAACATCCACCACGAAGAAATAGAATGGGGGATGATATGAAGCTACCTATCTTTAATGGTACAGGGGCAGAGGACCCGGAGCAACATTGGTATCCATGTGAAGCCATGTGGACCATTAAATCCATCAATGATGATAACATTAAGATTGTACAGTTGGTCACCACACTAAGAGATCGAGCCTTGACATGGTATATGAAGTATACCACAGTACCTAGAACACTTGTCCAGATCAAGACCGCCATGATTAAAGAGTTTAAGAAACCTAAGTCTGAGTCATAGTGCATTACAGAGCTCAAGGACATCAAATAGTTACCTACAGAGTCAGTGTGGGACTTTGATCAGAAATTTAAAGCCCTTATAGACCAAGTCAGCTTTGAGTTTGCGCCAGAGCAGCATAAGGAATGGTTTATTGCAGCGCTGCTCCCTCACATCAGACTACTGTTAATGCAGCAGAAACTTCAGACGCAGGATGACGCGTTGGAGATGGCAATGAAACTAGAGGCTTCACCTCTAGCTGAAACCAGTACAGGTATGACAAATCTGCAAAACCAATTGGCTAATCTCACGTTACAGTTGCATGAGCTTAAGAAAGGGAAAGAGGTTGCGCAAGACATATGGTGCATAAGGTGTAAAGCACAAGGCCATACTAAAGACAACTGTCCAGTCTTTGTAGAATATATAGCAACAGGGGATCCTAACCCCTTACCACAGACCCACGGGCCGTGGTGTGAAATATGCAAAACACGAGAACATCTACCTCAGCAGTTCCCTCTACTTCAGAAGTACATGCAGACACCTAAGAACTTATACTGCGTCTTCTACAAGTCTGTAGGCCATGATGAACACGATTGCCGAGCCTATGATCTCATGGTCGGGAGCAAGCAAGACATGTACAGAGTCCAATCAGAAACACAGGGTCCAGTAGCAGGACCACAGCATGATCCGGCTTATGGTGGCCGTGGAGGAGGATTTAGAGGAAGAGGACGTGGAGGAGGCTTTGGAAATGGAGAAGGATTTGGTCGTGGTCGCGGACCAGTTACTTGCTACAACTGTGGAGTTGTAGGACATTATGCTCGGGACTGTCAGAGTCCCACCACCACTTGTAATTATTGTAAATCTTATGATCATACTATAGAGGAATGTCCTACCTTGATAGCTAAGATCAGAGAACCTAAGCCAGCAGTACACCAGAACATCCAGCTTATCGCTTCCGAGCAAGAAGAGCCGGAACCAAGAGTCAACATTGTGAATCGCAGCGGTGTTTCCACCAGTGGGACATCGCAGGATGCTGAAGAGAACACAGGTCAGGAGTGGGTGCGTAGAGCTCCTAACAAAGCAACAATAAACAGACATTTCAGGAAGCTAAGACTTTCTTTGATGACCCTATGCAATCAGGATCGCAGGTACCACCTCTTAGGGGTGTACCGCAGCAAGCACCATGTGGCGTTAGCCCTGCACAGATATCGCAGGCTACCACATAGGGCACATGCGAAGAGGATGAGACGACAGGAAGTGTACAATCCTTCCTGCGGAGTTGTTTAAAACTCATGAGAAATGAGCAAGCTATCGGAGAACTTCAGCGCATCATAGATAAGTGTCATCCATCTTCTTCTGTGAGCAGTGCACAGTGCACTGTTCATAATATTACAGGACATACAAGAACATGAACATAGATGCGACTCACAGCATAGATTGGAGAATTCGAAATGGATGAGGTGATCCTAGATCTAGGATCAGACGTAAATGTTCTGACTAAGCAGACATGGGAACAGATGGGTAGCCTTAAGTTCGTCAGATTGCCTATCCATCTGAGATTAGCTAATCAGCAGTGGGTATCACCCCTGGGTCGATTACCGTAGGTGCCAGTTGACATTGACAGAGTTCGCAGCTTTGCAAACTTTGAAGTTATAGAAATCATTAACGATAGTAGACCATATCCAGCACTACTAGGCATCGATTGGGCGATCAGTAACATGGCCGTTATCGACCTAAAAAGAAGATAAATGACCTTTGAGGACACGCAGATCTGGGTCATCGCACCGTTGGATCCTTTTCAGGGTCCTATTGAACCTATCCGAGCAGAGGAAGAGGCACATAACATGGAGAGTCTCTATCAGATGACCGCGAACCAAAGAGACTACATCAATCCAACCGTAGAAGGGAACATTAGTTGGAGATGCGACAACTCATGCGCATCAGATTCAGATGTTGGTCTAGAGAATTGGCAGAAAAGACTTCACGAAGTCTCAGCGCGCAGATGCGCATACTTGACTAAGTCACTGCGATGGATTGGCGCAGAGATCAATGAGATTCCATCGTTTCATGGTCTAACAGATATTCAGGACTTCTTCAATCAGTTTGAACAACAAATTCCTCATGAGTAGGGGATCATAGCTATGGACCTTGCAGTACGAGCCACACCTTCAAGATGGTGGTATGCACATAAAGAGAATATCGCATCATGGGATGATATTAAGAGACTAATGTAGATCAGATTTTCCTTTGACAAAGAGTATGTCCAGCAGAAATATATAGGAGAAAGTGACCCCAGGTCACATATTCAGACATGTGAACAGAATTGGTCGGACATTTCCAAGGATGAATGGGTTCACCGATTCATTCACACTTTAGACACAGTTCCAAGGAATTGGTACACAGAGACTGAAATGCACAAGGGAACAACTACATGGCCACTTATGATAGACATATTTCTACTCACCTTCGCTTTTGAATCTGAGTACCCAAGTGTTGACTAGGCCCTAGATATAATAAAGATTAAGATATTTGAGGGTTGTACCTTATCAGTACAGACTCAGCCTGAGTGGGCCATCCAGTTAAAAGATGCGCTTGAGTGCTAGAACTTTGAATTAGAACCAGAGGATGAGGATGAGGATCCTCACAACACCAACATTCCAGAGTCAGAAAGGACTCGTGATGTCGAGGGACCACAGTTATAAATTCCAGCAATCACAGAGCCCATCAAGATTAAAAAGATCAATATCGGCACAGACACAAAACCAAAGTTTGCCTCTATTGGAGACTATTGGAACGATGAAACAGTCGGACAAATTGCAGACTTGCTACATGACTATCAGGACCTATTTCCCACCAAGTTCACAGAGATGAAGGGAATAGTCGGAGACCTGGGAGTAATGAGGATACCATTGAAGGAGGATGCTCGACCAGTCAAGCAACGTCCATATAGATTAAATCTGCGCTACAAAGAAAAAGTTAAGGATGAGATCGATAAGATGCTAGCAGCAGGCATCATCGAGCCTGTAGAAGAGAGCGAATGGGTTAGTCCCATGGTCGTACAAGAAAAGAAAACTAAAGAAGACATCAGGATCTGTGTCAATCTGCGTAAACTCAACAATGCATCGCTTCATGATCCATTTTTGACACCGTTCACTGATGAAGTGTTAGACAACGTCGGAGGACAGGAGGTCTACTCCTTCACTGATGGCTTTTCAGGCTATCACTAGATCAGAATCCATCCAGAAGATCGATCCAAGACCACCTTTGCAACAGAATGGGGCTCATTCCAGTATAGGGTAATGCCCTTTGGTCTTAAGAATGCACCAACTATCTTTTCTAGAGTAGTAGTTGCTGTGTTTAAAGAATACATCCATAAATTCCTAGAAGTTTACTTTGATGATTGGACTGTATTTGGATTAATTGACAAGCACATAGGAGATTTAAGACTGATGTTAGAGAAATGTAGGCAGTACCAGATTTCTCTGAACTTGAAAAAATGTATATTATGTGCGCCATTTGGTATTTTGTTGGGTCACATTGTTTGCAGACAAGGCCTGATGGTAGATCCCGCAAAGATTTCCATCATTGTAAATCTTCCAGAACCGAACTCAGTCAAAGAATTGAGGACAGTACTTGGTCATACCGGGTACTACAGAAAATTCATCAAGGATACGCAAAGATTACAACACCGATGGAGAAACTGTTAAAGAAAAATGTAAAATTCCTATGGAATGAGGAATGTCAGCAGAGCCTAGAAACACTTAAAGAGAAGATGGTTACAGAGCCCATCCTAGTATTTCCAGACTGGACTAAGCCGTTTCATGTACATGTGGATGCATCTGGCATCGCACTAGGGGTTGTTTTAACGCAACCAAGAGAAGGGGATATTGATCATCCTATCGCATACTCCAGCAGAAAGCTATCGGCAGCAGAAAAGAACTACACCACGACAGAAAGAGAAGGCTTTGCTATGGTGTACACGCTGTAGAAGTTCAGGCACTACCTATTGGGTGCCTCGTTCAAAATGTTTACTGACCATTCCGCATTGAAGTATCTGGTCAATAAGCCAGTGTTAGGGGGGAGAATCTGCAGATGGTTACTCCTCTTTCAGGAGTATGATTTTTAAATCATTGTGAAACCAGGAAGATTGAACGCCGGACCTGATAATCTGTCAAGGATAGACTCAGGAGAAGAGCCGAGTAACCTAGAGGACAATTTGCCAGATGCGCAGTTGTTTTCTATCAAGATCACAGATGAATACTATGCTGATATCATTCACTTTCTCACTACAGGATTAGCACCTTATGAGTTTACTAAACATCAAAAGAAATAGTTGGTTGTTAAAGCAGCGGATTTCACCCTAATCGCAGGACAGTTATACAAGTTAGGTCCAGATGAAGTCCTGCGCAGATGTGTGATGCCACATGAAAAAGACGCTATCATCAAAGAGGCACATTCAGGAACCACAGGAGGTCATTTCGCAGGAAAGCCGACTGCGCAGAAAATCCTAGCTGCAGGATTATGGTGGCCTGCATTGCACAAGGACACTAAGGACTTTTGCAGATGCTACGATATCTGCTAGAAGGTAGGAAAACCCTCGCGACGAGATGAAATGCCACTGCGACTGTAGGTCACGCTGCACGCATTTGACAAGTGGGCTATAGACTTTGTGGGTCCTATCAACCCACCAGGAAAATGTACTGGTGTGAGATATATCATCACTGGCACAGAGTACCTCACCAGGTGGTCAGAGGCCAAAGCAGTAAGGAATTGTGATGCTGTTACAGCTGCACAGTTTCTTTTTGAAAACATCATCAGTAGATTTGGATGTCCAGTAGTTTTGATGAGCGATCAAGGTACACACTTCTTAAACCACACTATTGAGGCCTTGACGGAAGAATTTGAGATTCAAAACCATAAGAGCACTCCCTACCACCCACAGGCTAATGGTACGGTGGAGGCCTTTAACAAGATTTTAGAAAACGCTCTTACAAAGATCTGCAACAGCCAAAGGAATGATTGGGACCTCAGAGTTAACGTTGTCTTATGGGAATATAGGACCACATGCAAGAAACTTACAGGACATACACCTTTCAGTTTGGTGTATGGATAGGAGGCCGTTATGCCCATGGAGTATACTCTTCCCAATTTAAGAATCGCTCAGATCACCGGGATGGATGATACAGACACAGTGGATGAAAGGCTAGCGCAGCTGCTTGCCTTAGAGGAAGATAGATTCATCGCCGGCTTCCATCAAAAAGTGTAGAAGGAACGAGAAAAATCTTGGCATGATAGACACATTAAGAGTAAGACCTTTTATATTGGAGACCTAGTACTTCTCTACGACAATAAGTTTATTAAGTTTCCAGGGAAGTTCAAGACGCATTGGCTGGGGCCATATCAGATACAACAAGTTACAAAGGGAGGTGTCGTTTAGCTCAGCAAACTGGATGGGGAGCTTCTTCCCACATTGATCAATGGAAGTAGGCTCAAGATTTATAGTGACAGCCACCCGACCTCTCAACCCTAACTCAGAGTCGCAAGCGGTGCAGATGTCTAGTGTAGTTGAAAGGAGGCATTGCACCGGGAATTAGTCTACACCGACAGGTAGTCTAAGTATGAGGAATCGCATAAGGACGGTTCATTTTGCGCAAGTAATCAGTGATTAAAAAAAAAGAAAAAAAAAAGAAAAAAATGGCGCTTAAGTTTAATTTGAGCAGGTGATGCGGTGTTGCATCGCAGAAAGGCGATGTCTCTTTGTGCCACATATCCGCTTTCATAAAGAAACAGAGGGCTAGTCAAGTCCCCTTCTGACAGGCAGTTAATGAAGAAATGACGGGTATATCTTACCATGGATTTGGCAGCAGTGTAATAAATTTTTCCAGATTTGGTAAATCTTTGACGAGACCGACGCCTGTACACACACACTTCGAGGGAAATTTGATTGGATTTCAGCATTTATTGAGGATCGAATGACGGGAGTGGTCTCGTCCAAGCAATTAATATGACCGACGGGTTCAATTTAGATGGCCATTGAATTTGGGATTATAGTCTTCACCATAAAATAAAAAATTATTCATTCGAGAGGGTTACATTTGCAAGAATTCAAGAGCCGAGATTTATAGAGTGCATCGATCAGTTTCCCTATGCGGAACTAATCCCGTTATAGAGTGCTGTGATTTCTAGAAATTGCATCCATTGTACATCCAGCGTTTTACACCGAGTGGGTTCTGTCTGAGGAGGAACCTTTAGAAGACATGCTGAGACATTTCGACCCTGGTGGCCGTAGGTCCGCTATGACGACGCCACCCAGGGTTGTGAAATTAGGAATATCATAGGTAAGACCATTTCCAAGGCTGAGGAGTCAAGCGTAGGATGTAGAAGATGCCATCAAAGTCTCTGCTAAGGAGAAGAAGAAAGCCAAGCCGATCACTAAAGATAAGAAAGCAGAGCAGCAGAATGATGAGAAGAAATGTCCCGCTAGGAAGAAAGTAAAAATGAGAAAAAGAAAGCAACGGGAGAAGTCAGCTGACCTATCTGATCAGCTAAGAGAAGAATAAGAGATTGCTGAGGCAAAGAAATGAAAATTTGGCGATCAGAGGCAGCATCAGTACCTGGAACGATTCGCTGAGAAGGAAATTGAAAGAGGGCAGCAAACCCGGCAAATGGTAGAATTCCAGCATGCAGACAAAGGTTTGTTCTCAGAATGGAATTCATGGTTTGTATCGCTTTCACATAGAGCGCTCTAGGATGAGCGACATGTTTTGAGAAGCCTGGAAGATACAGATTTATATCTTCCTTATAGCATGAGCTCTAACCCAGATAAAGAGGAGTTCTCATGATACTAGGGATTTGAATCCTTAGGGTAAGCACAAGAATAGCAGGTCTTGCAAGTGGCGAGACTGCGAGCATAACAATAAGAAGAGGTAAGAAATACCTACAAATTGAGTCAACATAAGACTCCAGTATTAGTCATGCTATTCTTGACTCGGCACAAGAACGTGTCGAAGCTATGGAGAACGAATTCGCAAGACTTCAGGATAAGTTTCAATGGACTTCGCAAGAAGCCAAGGAAAAGCTACAGCAGGAGAAGCCCGTTGGTAGTGGCTCAGGGATGAGCCACAAGTAAGTGTTAGGGGACTATTGGAGCACGGTCCCGTAGCTACAGAAGAAGCTGCCAGTTTAGCGGATAGACAGTTTTGGCGGAGAGAAGATAAGGTAGAGCTACGACATCGTAGCATGTTTCCAGCTGCAGATCAGAGCCGGAAACCATTACTGTTGGGACAAAAAAGTCAAAGGAGACGACGGTACCTGAGCGACTGAGAAGAAATAGCTCACTCACTGCATTGCAGGAAGCAACGGAAGACAGGAGGGCTCAGCTACCCTCATAAAGGAAAAGAAGCAACGAGGCCGAGGTATTGAAGACGAAGGACAGAAAAGGGAAGCGGTGCACAGTACCCATGATTAGTGTCGAGAAGCATGGAAGACCGCAGAGAGCTGTGGTGTGACGGAAAGCGGCTACCTCAAGTACAGATATGCCAACTATCACTAGTTAGGGTTTTGGGTTACTGTTGGGATAGGCCCACAGTGTTGTAATTGTGAGATCTTCGGGCCACCTATAAAGAGATGTATTTTTGTATTGTAAAGGGTTGGTTAGTTAGCTAGTTGGTTGGACACTTGTTGGTCAGTGGTATAGGAGCCAAGCTCTGGTTCTGTTATTAGCTATAGTTATCTTACTGTAACCAGTAGCTGGCTCATTAAGCATGCATGTAACGATCCATAGGGATCGACAGAGAGGGAAGAGTATATTGTAAGAGGTGCAATATAGAGAAGAGAAGAGAACTAAGAGAGAAGGGCTCTAGGCTGTGTGCGGAGTTACCCAGAAGATCTTGTGCTGCATATGTGGTGCAGCAGAACTGTGTTTACCTTCCCCTGAGCTATAATAGAAACACAGTTCTGTGGACGTAACTTCCATCCTGGAGGTGAACCACGTTAAAATCGAGTGTTATGTGATTGATTTATGTGTTGTGTTTAATAGTTACATGTATCATTTATTTCATGAACCTTGCTTACAGTCAATTTATATATGCGTTGTTCAGTTTACAGCTCTATAGAAGTAATTGTAAGTTGAAATCCTTAAGAACTTGGTATAAAAGTCTACCTATGTTTCAGTTCTTATAGTTAAGAGTCGTAGAGGTAAGCAGCCTTGTATGTTGAGCCCCGTAAGTCGGAGCAAGTAGCACTAAGCAAGCGGAGCCGCAGTAATATGGTATTGTAGGGAGGCGATATTGCACCAGCAGCGAAGCTACGGTGTGCTGCGGTTGAGGATCTAGTGTAGGAGGGAGTTACGTGTGGTCCGAGGCGCGACGATGCGATAAGGGTTGGAGTCATCATGAGTAAGAGGAAGTGCACATCGTGCAAGTAGAAATCTCGTAGGCTAGAAGAGCTGCAAGACCCCCAGGCTGCCACAGAACCTGGTCGAAGACACTTGAGTCTTTGGCCAACCCATTAGAATCACTTCAGGTGAGACTTCAGGATTCTCTGCAGTCTCTCGCTGAAAGGGCCAGTGAGCTAGGGGTGTTGTTGGTTAAATACAATAAACCTGGGTCTGCCCATGCAAGCCAACAGTAAGTGTACTTGTAAAATTATTACAAAGATCATCACTCTAAGGGTTAACAAGATTTTGGTATCTTCAATTTCACATGAACAATATGGGTTTTCTATTGTGTACGCAAATTCATGAGGCAATTGGAGTAACACAAAGAATAGCATGTTGCCCATGAATGCAAACCTATGTCATTTACCTACAATATCTTCATCGATTACTATGTTAGGGAGGGCAAGATCAATGAGGGTCGACTATCGGTGTGTAAAGAAAATATACACACCTTAGAGAGCATACCTTATGGTGATAAGAAGATAGATGTGTTGGATTTGGCATGTCCTGTAGATCACTACTCTATCCTATTCATGGAAAAGGAGATATAAAGCAACTTTTAGGATCCTAAAAAGGGTTTCAATTGAATGGATTTCCAAAGATTTTTGGAATGCTAGGAAGCTCAAATTTATGCTAAGTTCCTTTCTAGGAGAGTACATTGTGTCCTCTACTATTATAGCCCAGTTAGATATGATTGCCTTCCTCATTGTGGTGGTAAGAGAAAATTCAGTGATGTAAAGAATTATTCTTTTTACATTATATTGACTTATAAATCTAATACTTTTGAAACAACAACAAAAAAGTATTTACTAGTTTCATCACACCTACACTCCTAGCATATAGGACGTAGACATTTCCAAATTGAAATATTCATCTCAACATTCCAACTCTGTTGAACCAACATTAACCAAATAACTCTTAAGTTATCTTGCAGCTTGCTGTTATAAGACATCCAATGAAGCAATAAGCTCAGAAAATTCCAAAATTGAACCACTAGTCAGTAGTTAAGAGCAATTTGACAAGTAAAAGTTAATTATTAACCAAATGAAATTTTCCAGAAATTTAAGCTTGTTGTTCCAATGATTTAGCAGTAATAAAATGAGCAAGAAAACTAAGGAGAACTCAGTATTTAACCCAAGGAAATGATGCATAAATTTGAAGTGAAAATGCAAATTTGGCCAGTTTGAATCACTAAAATCAGCAAGAAACTGTAGATTGTGCCTAGATTTTGCATACTCTAGGCTCAATTATCTACCTGTGTTCTCTTGAAAAATATTTATAGTTCTTGAAATGGTGGAATAAGATTCTATGAGGAAACCCTTGTAGGATACCTTCTTTGTGGAGTTGCTAGAAGAGGCACCAATTCAATTCTTCTCATCAAGGTGCTGAAGCATATCCTTTTGATTCCAGAAACTAGAATTTGTCCCTGGCAACGACACCAATTTGTTACCTTGTAAACCTGCCCTTCAAATATCCATGTCCCTGAACAAAATACAAGGTTAAGGAAACTCAAAAATGATGTCCACTGTCATCACAATAGTTGTTTCTCACTATTAAGGCTGGCTCTTGTCCACCACAAGTTGAGAACCCCTAAGTAAAATCACATACCTGTTCTTGATTGCAGATATAAAAATCAGGTTAATGAAATGGTCTTCTTTTTAGGATTTTATGATATAAAAATGGTGAAATTGAAAGGACAAGTGCCTTATCCTTTGGGTAATAGAGTAAGGTTAAAAAGGAGAACCTTGAACCATATGGAGAATGCATGATAAAGCTGCTACAGCAAATCATATCAGCAGCTATCAACCAGATTTGAAGGCCAAACACCATGAAGTACTCATAAATCACTTCATTTCTAACTCAATTTTACAGCCGTTCCGTGCAATCAAAGTTGAAAACAGAACAACCAAAAAGTCTTCATTGATTGAATAACAGTCACATAAATACTTTGTTTCAGCCCTGATTACATATTAGGTTGAAGGGGACAAAAAATAATGGCACCTTAACCTATGTCTCAGCTCAAACTACCCAGAAAACAGTGAAAACAGTCCAAGCAAAGAAGGTACAAACGCAGATTTGAGTTGGTTGTGTAACACATCAATCTGATCTACAGCCAATGAAGACAAAGATGGAAGCTTGGACCTGTAAAAATCCTTTCCAACAATTTTCCAGAGAAAGAAGAGCAACTCGGTTTCTTTGGGTGGTGTTACAATGCTAACTCAAGGGATACTCACTATCGCCTTAGTACACCCTCTCCAACTTTAGGTTGGCTCTCCCTACATCATGGTAAGATTTCTAAGTCTATGGCCTTAATGTTCAAGGTGACACAATGAGAGTAAAGCTTATCAAAATAAATGTGGTTGTAGTATATGAAAAGATGGGAATGGGAAACAAAAAAATTATAAGAGAGCAAAAAGGCTATAACTAGGAGAGATGAGATGGAGAAAACTAGTGCCTGTCTCTCATGGGATAATGGAGTGATGAGGGAGGGACTAAGTTTGTCACATCACCACTACTTCAGTGACAAATTCCTCACAAGTTCCAACTCTATTGTAATCATGCATACCATTATAAAGCTGAATCATATAGGGGATTTATCAAGCCAAGGTGAAATGACAATGCAATCCAGTTGAATAGATTAACAGGTTCATGCAAAGAAACATATTTTTGATAGATCAAAATCTTAAGAATTCTTGAGAAATCTTGTCCAATGGTAAAATCAAGTTAGATTTCATTGCAAAAGTTGGCATGCTAAATTCATGTTAGACAACACATAAAGAACAAGCACGAAGCTTACTAAGATAAATTCAGCATATTTGTTGCATGTGGCTTACAATACAGAAAGAGGAAATGAATATGTGCTTCGAAAGGATATTTCACTCAGCCACAGTAGAGCATTTGTGCAACTAGAAGATCCCTTTCCTGTTTTCTCTTCAATCTCCTTACGCACAATATCATATAACAAACTGTTTGCTGAAGGATCCAATTCGTACATAGCATCCAATCTATGCAAAAAGCATTTGGAAAAATAGTTATCTGACATGCTAGAAATGGGAACAATCTATGTTTAAAATATGCATTGTTTAAACTTTAGGTCAAAAAATAACCACATAATTGAACTAGTATTAAGTAATTACATGTAAGGATAAGTAAAAACCAAATCAACAAACTCAAACAACAAGATGCGACTAAAAAACACAAAATCAGAAACATGAATATTTGTTAAATGATTTCAAATTATAAGAAAAATAAACACTCTTCCTTAAAATATATCTTTTAGAAATAATGGTCATGAAAATGAAGACCTAAGTTAAACTACATTTTTAAAAGATCACATCTTAGTGTCCCTTCACAGAACCTGATAAAGGTTGCATAGTTTGTGGTTTGTTAAAGAGCATTTATTCATGCAATTTTGTTTAATATTTCCTTTAATGTTTTCTAATTGTTCTTAATCAATCCTTTATCCCCAAATTTCCTAGCATCAGAGAGATGCATCCACAATAAGATTCCTGGCAAGTGTATTTCAAAACATTCCCTCTGGTACTATGAGAGATGCTTGCATCTTATAGCCATGATTTGGATGCAGTCTGCTGTTTGCATGATGGAAATCAAAACTGTAAAGTGGACATCTATAATGTTCTAAATAGGTGGTTGTATGAAGCTGTACAAACATTAGTCCAAGGTTAAATTAGTTTATAGTATATAGACATGGGAGAATTACACTACTATGCATGTTCATTCCATATACATAATAGGCATTAGCATAAAAATAATAGCATTGCAACACCATGAGATTGTGACCTTATATTCATTCCATATGCATACCATACATCACATACCCATGAGATGGAGATAATGTCATAAATTTGTTGATGGAAACAACGAGTACAAACGATCCTACATGATGCAACTCACTACTTACTGTAGTCTGACTCAACTAGTTAGACATTTTATGTTTATGTCCTATAATTTTGCCCCCCTCTCTCAAAACATGTGATTTTGTTATAAACAACATTCTAGATAATTGAATTTGAACATTCGATTAATATTTTTGGACATTCTGATTGATCTAGTTAGTACTTGGCTGACCTTTCTCTCTTTCTTTTTTTTGATTAATATGCTTTCAATGAACACCAACATGTAGCAACTATTTGATGTCAAATAGTACAATGTGGCAAAAAGGGTCTCACAGGCTATGAGAGCATCCTTTGGCTAAGCAAACACTGTTGAGGGGTATCTATTCTACCAAAGTTTCTTGTGACTTGCACTTGGCCCCATCTAAAAAAAAAAGCATAAGCACTAGCACTATCACAAGTGGCCCATGAGGGTCAAATGTCTTTGGGGAGATTTGAACCTTGGCGAGTGCATCAATGACACCTCACTTTCATGGAGTCGACCAGCCTTCTTTGACATTTCTCATGTGTGTTTGACTAAATCACAAACGTGTTTGTTCGGTTGAACATTTTCTTGGTTGGTTGAATGGCTTAACTTCTATCTGATATGTTGTTTTCCTGAGTAACATTTAGTGATGCATGATCGATCTTTATTTTTCTCGATTAATCTTTGTAATGAACACCTAATGTTGTTTAGTTCCTCTATTTCACCCAAGTGGTTGATATTCATCTACAAGTTGGTTGGTATCATGTTTGTTAGTTGGTTGACCTGTGATAATAGTAGGTGTAACTTGTAATATAGATTTGAATCTATCTAGGCTAAAATCTCACTAAAATCCTACAAGTGAAATTGAAAGCATCCCTCCAGTTTTCTAGTTCTTCAGAGGTTGATCAGGGTTTTTGGACTTGTGTTGTCTCACACAATAAAGCTATATAAGTCATTGGACAGTGATGCAAAAAATAAATTATTATATTGATGTCCATTGATGATTGAAATAGGTTATTGGTACGGGAAAGGGAAGCTTTCCAAAATGGTAATAAATCACATAACTACTATATGTGAATCATGTAAGACGAAACCTGTTACCCCCTATTTGTAGAGGGTATTCACTAGGGTTTTCAAAGATCATTCTGGGCTAGTTCCATGGATCGGAACAACAAGAAATGGCCTTGAATCCAGTTCTGGGTTGAATATGAGTTGTTATGGGCAAGCGTGTGCGTAAATAGAGTTATAAAACATCAATGGGGTGTTCTGTTGTAAAGGATCCTACTTATCATTTCGAAGTTCGCCAGCATCAAAGTTCATGTACTTTTGTGACAAGCTTGGTATGTCAGAGAATGCCTCTCTCACTGAGAGGGAGTGCTGATTTTTCTGAGCAGCATCGAGAGCCATTCTCTTCGGAGAATGGGGACACCTAGTCCAGGACCACCGTGTAGACTCAACCCAGTGTTGAGTGACCATTCTGTTGAATGGTATATATCTGGTCCTTGACCATGATATGGACCCAACACTACCCTGGGTAGACTCAACCTAGTGTTGAGTGACCATTCTGTTGAATGGTAGACATCTGGTCCATGACCATGATGTGGACCAGCCTAGTACTGGTAGACTTAGCTTAGTTCTTGGTAGCCATTCTCTTGGAGAATGGAGGCACCTAGTCTATTACTAGGAAGGCACTATAAGCCCTAGACTTGGTCTAGGCATGTGTGACATTCTGACCCTTGATCTATGGGCTTTGTGTACTTCTCCAAGGCTTATCTACCCTTGGTTAAGTTACCCTAGTACCTAATCTTGGTGTCACACAGAGTGTGAGATAAAATAATTAGTAACTCTCTTGGTTTATGATGATGTACTTTGAATGGAATCAAAAGACCATAGGGGCACTCGGAAAAAGGATAAAGTCAAAAGTCAAAAAATACATAAGGCTTTTTGGACCACAAGAAAAGGGACCACAGGTTAAATTCAAAGTTACATAAAGAGTCTTGGTAAAAGTCAAAAATACATAAAGGATCTTTTAGACTACTAAAAGGTAAAATGGTAAAAGTGAAATTAGGAAAGAATAAAATAATATTATTTTGTTCTTCCTAATTTTGGTCCACTTACAGGTGACTGAAGAATATAAAAGAAGATCAAGTCATTTCATTATGACACACTCACTTGCTCTCACAGTTAATGCTACTTCTAAAAATCTCTCGGCAAAACCCTCAACTAGGGTTTCTTCATTTTCTGTCTTAGGTTTTCCAAACCCTCATCTTCAGCAGTCACATACACTTCCAGATCTCAGGCAACTGTATCCTTCATCTTGGGCCAACTGACAGTCCTCTTGACACCTCTCTTTCCTCCATGGCTATCTTCTATCTTCCTCGGGTAGGGCTCGGATTGCTCAACAAACTCACGATTTCTTCGATGGCATTGGAAGCTGCATAAGGTTTCTAATGGGAGCCTCAGGCTCCGAGCCGCGCTCTGTTCCGACACAGGCTTGCAGGTTTTCCACCAGCTAGACTCAGTCTGCTACAAGCTCATTCTGTTGTTCTGCTCAGTCTGATGTGGGCTCGTCAGTCGCACTCTCATTAGGGTCGAGTGACGACCATGTGGGATCCCACTGGGAGGGACCTCAACTAGTATGGACATGGAAACAAATCATCAGAGTACGGGGAAAGCAGGCACCATGGGTAGAGAGTTATAAAAAGGAAAAGGGCCAATTCATAGCGCCAGAAAATGCATATCCAAAACAAATAAATCCCCTCATTGTAGATTAAGGAGGAAGGCTTCAGATCACATTTACAGCACATGAGGGACCGTGCCCTTATCGAAAATTTTGTGGGTATTTGGCCATCGGAGAAAGCTTTGCTCTGGTGGATTAATGTAACATGGAAGCCTCTAGAGCATTTTGATCTACACTTAGGAGCTAAGGGATTTTTTATAGTTGTCTTTTTAAACCTGGAAGACAGGAAAAAAATATTTGATGGAGGCCCATATTTTTTTAATTTCATAGGGTTGTTTCTAAGACCATGGAAGGAAAAATTCAACCCGGATAGTGAGGACCTATCCTTTGTCTCGATCTGGATCAGGATCTATTCACTCCCATCTGAATACTAGCATGAGAACATCTTGGAGGCATTGGGGAATTCCATTGGAGATTTTGTGAAGATTGCAGATCAGAAAAAAAGAATGCAGTACACCTCGTATGCTTGCATATGTGTTTACATGAACATTGCGAAGGAGCTACTGGAAGGTATAAACCTTTGTTTTGAGGACGAAGACTGGTATCAATCCATTCATTATGAGCACTTCCCATTTCTATGTAGGAGGTTCCATGAACATGGGAATCTCTTCAGAGATTGCCCTGAAAATAAGCCCACTACCTAGCAGAAAAGCAAAGACGAGAAGGACAAGGAGGGGTACACAAAGGTCGCAGGAAGGAAGAGATCAGCCAAGCGTCATCAAGGAATAGAGGTAAACAAAAAATCTAGCACCTCTAATCCATTTGAGATTCTACAAAAGGAAAGCACTCAGAAAAATCCGGATAGGGAAAGCCTAGAAACATCCAAATATGGCCCTAAGGATTGCAAGGAAAGCCTGGAAGCCTTCCAGGATGCGACAATAGAGAAACAAACCAATATGCAGGTAGAAGAAGAAGACACAGAGGAAATGGATCTAGGAGACCTAAGCCTAGATAAACTTGAGAAAGCTGTCCAAGATCCAATCAAAGGGATCATACCAGCACAATAGGTTGTTCTGCTCAAGGAAGCAATCATAAATACCAGGAAAAAAGATAAATCTCTAGTAGTTTGCTTGGATAACCCAAGAGCCAAAATCCATGAGACTATCAAGAATACAGGCAATGAAAAATGTGGAAGAAGAAGTGACCAGCAATGCATCAAGGACATTGGGGAAAAACTTGTGGTGTCAGGGCATTTTTCAACCATCAAGGCAACCTTTTCCATATCCAAGAAACCCTCCCAATGAAGCTTTTATCTTGGAACATTAGAGGGTGCAGCGCACCTAGTAAGAAAATATTATTGAAGAAGAAAATAAGGGAAGAGAAACCCTTAGTGATTTTTATTCAAGAAACAAAATGCTTAGAGGAGAGTTTCAAATCCATGGCAGGCAAGATCTGGAAGAACTGTGAAGCCTCTGCCATTGATGCCTCAAGTGCAGCAGGAGGTATAGGAATCATATGGAACCCTTCGGGCTTAAGTCTTACTAATTTCATGGCTACAAAATTTTCAATCTTCGTCAAGTTCCATATTTTAGGAACCAACTCCAAAGGCTTCCTTACTAATGTGTATGTGCCCTTCAAACTAGCTTCCAAGCAGCTCTTTCTTAGGTCACTGCAGAACATGAGTAACCTTGTCGGGCGAAGACACTAGATAATAGGCAGCGACTTCAACCTCATTCAAAACCTACAAGAGAAGAAAGGGGGTATTATAACCCTAATCCCAACTAGCAATGATTTTCATAACGTTGTGCATGGCTTGACTCTCGGCTCCACCCTTTCAGTACATCCCGAAAGATGAAGATGAGGACATGGAGGAATCAAGCCATGTGGATGCTAACCAGGGGAGTGGGCAAGGCATCATAAATTCCTTGGATGAAACCGAGTCCTCCCGCAGATGCTAATCCTTTCCTCATCGTGGGACGGTTATATGCTCTTTGTGGTTTGTTTTGGGTTATATCTCTGCTTGGTTCCTTATGCTTAGTAGGTCTATGTTTTGTTATGGATCAAATTCACTTGTTTGTTTTCAGGATCGAGTGCCCACACTGAAGGGTTGGGCTGCTCTCATGCTCCTCTGTTTTTCTTTATGGGATATCGTTTTTACTTTTATTTTTTGGATACCAAACCGATGTTGACTCCATGTTTTAAGGAGAAGGATATGTAAATATCTTTAGTTTTGATTTAGTAATATAAGGGTCCCATCTTACTTACAAAAAAAAAATCACCCCGAAAAACCCTCTACAAACAAGCTGTTGAATCTGTTTCCTTGTATGGCCTTGTGTGGCCATTGTATGTAATTGTGCACGTGGCCAATCTATACGACAATACGGATGATGATTTGTACAGATCCAAATGACTACATTGAATCCCTGTACGGTTGATTTGTACAATGGTATGGACTCTGCAGTATGGATTTGTACCATTGTACATAATCCTGTACGACTACCCCTATAGACAAGTGATGGATCTACTTGACTGGTACGCCCCCCCTACAAATGTCTTTCGAAATGTTGTTTTTCTCTTGGTGAAAAATTGGAAGTACAATGTCTTTCTCTCTCCAACTTGATGCTTGAGTTTCACTCTTGTGATGGTGTATCTTCATTTCTCTCCTCAGCTGCCTTTGATACTATTGAGATGAACCAAAACCCTAACTCCAATTGTTGAGATTAAATCTCACTCATTTGAGATCAATGGTTGAGATTCATTTAATTAATTTAAATCTTAAATGCCAAAAACTTGGGCATTTCTCCAAATCAGCCTCAATCATCTAAACAGGCATTCACCTTAATAGACTTTAAATAAGTGAATTTCCTAGGTTCCAAAGAGGTATTAATGATTATTTCCATAAGTAAGACACAAAATCATGGAAATACCTGTCTGAGCTACAAACATCAACATCTCCAAGGAAAGATACCCTCCTCCTTTTCTTCCCCAAATACATCAAACCCTAATCTCTAGCCTCAAAAGGATGAAACCCTAATCCTAGAATCCAAGATGCTCCAAGAGAACAAGAAGCCCCAATGCCCAAGAGAGAGAGATCAAATGTACAAAGAAGAATTCAAGAAAGAATCATGCATCTTCTCCTCTTATGCTTCACTAGGGTTTCCTCGTGAACCTTAGCACATCACTAAGAGAGCACCCCAAAGAAGAGATTAAAATGAATTGTTGATGTGTTGTGATGTTTGGAAATACTCTCTCCTTTCTCTATTTATATGAGAGGCAAGGAAGGACAACAATATAGCATAGATCAGCTTAAGCCTTACAAGCAAGCCTACTAAACATAAGTAAGCCACACACAAGCGAAGTGCTCCACTCCTAAGTACTAGTGTCAAGCTCCAATGCTGACGTCGTGCACAATAATGACCCAAGGTGATATATCTATGCAAGGCAAGCCACACCACTCCATCTTGAGCCTTTATGATTCCATTCATCATCCAAATCCAAGTATTCCATTAGGGCAGCTACCCCTTGCAAGAAGACAGTCGAAGCCCTAGGCGTCCCTGAGCCATTTCAAATCTTTTGAACAAAAAACCAACCTGCCACATGCTATCTAGGGCTTGTAGTACTCGAAAATGCTCAATGCTCCTTGTATCTTATAGGGAATTCTCTCGCTAAGAGAATCCTCCATGTGGCCATCATGCAGTAGGCCCACCATCCAAGTAAGAGATCTCAAATGCCCTAGGGAAGAACATTAAGCCAATGATCATCTAAGGTTGCCATCCTTTGAGCAAGCTATTACAAGTGTGCATATCCATCATGGACTATCTCTCATGCTACAATCCTTCTCATACTATCCAGGGGCTGAAAATCCGCCATATATGCCAAATTTCATGATGCATCCCAAACTTGGTGTAAACAGTTTTAGAGCAACCCGAAAGTTTAACACTTAACAGACGGTAGAATTATTTGTCTTTTTCAGTTTACAATCTAGATTCTATAACTTTAGAATTATTTGTTTATATGGTCTATTTTGTAAACATTATATGACAGTTGAGTTTGAACCGTTGACTGTATATTACAACTCCTTGGTCATGATGCCTTGTTTCATTTCATGGTTGATGTTTTCTATTACAGTTTGTTGATGACAATTGTTATGTTAGAAAAATATAAAAAATAGAAGCAAACAACAATAATAATAGAAGACAAGATTTATGTTGTGTTACCCCCCTGTTTGCGTAGGGTGTTTACCTTCAGTTTTCATGAAGAGTTCTAGGTTGTTCTCAAGGTTTCTGGGTGTGTAGAGGGACAAATTCTATACCATTTTTACAGCACTAAGGGCAATTCTGGGTCTGTTTGTGGCCTCAAACAGCCCTAAAACAACATTCATTTCTAATTTTGGGCTGATTGTGGGAAAAGACAACATGAGAGTAACAGATATGGGCATGAAAACAGCCATAAATCCCAAACCTGGACATTATATGAACCGTTCTGAGTCTCTAAAAAATATTTAGGGAGCAATTCTAGCCTCTAGGTGTATTACATACCTCAATCAGTAGTACCAATAGTTCTGGGCATGTCTAGTAGCAAAAAGAAGCCTCCTATCCATATTGTGGGCTAACTTATGCAATTGAATAGTAGTTATGGGCATGTTTTAGCTGCAAAGAATGAGCAGAAATCCAATTCTGGGCTAATGCTATGATCTGAGAAGCAATTATGCTATGTTCTGGGTGAAATTTATTGGTGTCCATTGGCAAATTCGATCATGTTCCTATGTAGAGGCATCCTTATTTTCAATTCTGGGCATCCTATAGGCGTCATTTCATGTGCAGCAGTCTAAGCATCAGCTAACATGTGACTTGAAAATGATTTGCAACAGTCTAGATCTAAAAAGAAGTTCATGGATTAAAACCTCATTGGGAAGTAAGGCTGCTGTTGGAGGGTGATTGAATGAACAAACTGCAGGCCGTCACTCTTAAACATAAATTATAGGGTTGATCTGGTAGCAGCCAACAAAGCATTGATCAGCATTCCTTCTTGTGGTCTGTTTGAATACTCTTGGAGATGCATTTGAAGAGTTTGCATGCTTGTTGAAGAGGTTTATTTGTTGTTCCTAGCCTTTTGAATCTTTGAGATTGATCTGAATCACCTTTTAGAGGAGCTGTAGCCTTGGGATAATCTTGTAGGGTGGTCAAATCATTGTGTATTGCAGAGTATGGATCAGCTAAGAAAATATTTTGGAAAAAAATCTCGCTATATTCATGCTTCATTAGGGTAGCACTGATATCCTTGGGAGGCTTCTCAGCAAGGTTTAGCATTTACCCATTGTTTCAGCAGTTAGCTTATTCTTTGAGAGGGATCGTTGCATCTTGAGTATTAATCTATGCCGAGGATTGTTGAACTATTCTGAAATATAGGTCTGGACGTTGCATCCTAGAGATTTACAGCTACTACCCTGAAATCTATGCCTTTGCAAACTTTTTGATTGAAGGACAACTATGTAAGAAATGGCAGCCAGCGTTCTGTTGTAAAGGCTCCTACTTATAGCACCAACAACACCTACAGGATCGACATGTTTTGGACTCTAAAGAGTTGGCAATAAGACTCCATAGAGGAAGCGCTTCAAGTGCTGCAATCTGATTATCACATCCATGATTGGGGACTGCAATAATCTCATGATGCATGTAATGTTCATAGTATGGAAGAGATCGAAAACATTATTCATGATTCATAAATCACGATTCTTGATAGCATTCACGATTGGGGACTACAAGCATTCACGATTCATGAATAACAACATTCACGATAAATTTTGACCAAGCTTTGAGTATTGTTCACTCAATTGTATGGATAATGCAGAGAGAAATTACATCGGGAAAAGTTGCAATCTTCATTAACTCCAAAAACTATTTAGGTAGCATTCAATTTTTTTTTTAAACATTACTTCAAATACATGGCATGCATTCTCAATAAAGATTACCTGATTAGGATCGATCCAGATTTGAATAAATTGGTCCTCTTCAACACTTCAACTCTCTATCACTGTGGGTTCTCAATGCTCTTTCATTGTGAGTTCTATGTGTTGTGTCAGCATGTCGGTGCTAGGGCATGAGATGTTCTTAGTCACCGTTCGTCCCAACGATTCAGTTACATGGAGTATTCTTAGCTATGCCACATAACTGTTAGTTAGGGAGGCATGGGGAGCTGTCGGGCATGCAGAAATCAAGGCAGAGTATTATTAGCTATACCACAGAACTCATGAACACAGGAAGAGCATTCGGGGAGGGATGGTAGTCCGATTGCATACTGGGCAGAGGTTTTGTTCTTTGTTGTGCATTTTGAGATTTTGTTCTTTGTTGTGCATTTTGATTTTGAGTTTTTTTTATGATTTTGTGTTTTTTTTTATTAATTTTTATTTTAATGTTATGTTTAGTATTTCTTTTTTATTGTGCTTTTTACATGTAGGTTTTAGAAGGCCAAATATTTTTTATTTTTCATTACTAGAATTTAGGTATATAAATTGTAATTTTAGAGTGATGATGATGATGGTAATGATATTTTATATATGTGAATATATTTAATACCATTGATGATGGAAATAATGTTTTATGTATGTGAATTTATTTAATATGGTGATGATGACAAGGATGATGATGAATATGATTACTATGCGGCGTCCTGATTCTACAAGCAATATAAAATGTTACTCGACTTCTCCGTTTCTGCCTTTTGATGAAGAAGTTCATGTGGTGGATCCTCTTATAGTTATGAATTATTGCAACTAACCATGGGCATGTTCAGCCTCAATATAGGGCTCATGATATAGGTCTCAATTTAAAAGGATATCCACCCTTGAGGAAAACTAAATTTATCAAGATGCCCTATTTGACATGGTTAACAAACCCACACTTTTGGGGTCAGCATTAAAGAGTTGAATTTATTGCAATGGATCTACCCATAAATCAACCAAGATATGAGTCCATATTTCTCAAGGAACAATTACATTTGTATTGATCTTTCTGATTCTACAAATACACAGAAATATCAACAATAAGGGTTGCTTAACGAAGAACAAATTTTAAAAATTGTTTTTTTCCTACCATGAATCAACAATGTCCTCCATTCCAATGGGAACCCCCAATTGGTACCAGGCACCACATATTTCCTACTTAAACTATTTCTTAGCCAATCTCTATATTATTTCACAAGTCAAACATGCTTTAGTACCTCCCATGTTATACCATCCAAGTTAAGTTCCAAAACCCAAACCACATTGGGCTCAACACCCAATCTAGCTCCTAATCATGAGACGTCTAAGATGACAACCAAGTATAATGTGCACAATGCATCTCAACCTTGTCTCTCTCTCTAATGTGGGTCCTTAGATGTTTGATGGTATATGGTATACACTGATTTGACATAAAATTTTAAACCACCTGCTCGAGGCCAAGGGAATCAATTTAGAGCCACCATGTTGCTCAATGACCCCATTGAGTTAAGTTCTAGAAAAAGTTGTTGTATGTTGTACAATGATACACCTTGACTGCTTGAAGTATAATACAAGGTTGGCCTCGATGTCCAACTTGATGCTCTATGCAATGAAGATGGGAATAGAGAAGGGTGACACAAAGGATGCAAAGAAAACACATTAAAAAGACATGTTTTTCATGAAAGATATTGTCCCCGAAAATGCATCATGGAAGGGAGTCCTAAAATTTGTGGTTACAAATATTATTTCCATGAATTAGCAAGTGATGAACATATATGTATGTTAGTTCCTTGATGTTTTACTACACAAATAAATTGTGGCATGCTCCAATGAAAAGAATTGCCTTAATGACATCTTGTACAGGGCTCATAAATGCAGATGGCCATGTCATTGTCTGTGATCATTTCTAGAACATACCACATCATATGGTTTTTGTTATTGAAAAATATGGTTAAATGTCTAGTTTGATATAAAACCAAGCATAGCAGTACATTTGTGTGAATATTTCTTAGCAGTTTTGTATGAGATCATGTTTGGTAATCATTTCCCAAGATTTTAAGGGGAGACAATGAAGGTTGTAGATCCTTTGGAAAGTGGTCCATTGAGAAATCTTGTGAGTTGAAGGACTTGAAGGCTCACATGGGTATTGAAAATTGAGCGTACTCTTCTTGAGGGGAATAATCGGATCAAAGTATAAAGGGCCATCTACATGTCTTAATAATAACCCCCAAGTGCATACAATAGCATAACCTAGCCTACATATCCAGTCTCGGTCACGAATGAAAATGGGTAAAGCATGGTCCACATGTCATATTAAAAATATGAAAGTATAAAAGGAATTGAGTGTGATGGCTTAATTTTCTCTTTGAAATAATTAGTTATAAAAGGAAACATGGGGCCAGTGTTGACTAAAGAGATCACCTATATAGAAATAATGTATGGTTATGGAAGGTTTGAGCCCATGGACACCAATGAAGTAACCCAAAGTGCATTTGGGACATTTTTCCTTTGTTTCTCAATTTATAGTGGTGTCCCCTAGCCATTGGAAGGCCATACAAAGGAACCAAGTTTCAAACAAACCACTCACCCAGAACCAAACTAGCTCTTCATTCACTCATAAAGGAAGCATGCCCATTCGTAACAAAAAATTACAACTAAATGTAAGATTAAATTCACATAAAGATCAATCTGAGCCTTGGATTGGATTTTACGGTGAGCTTTAACTTGCATAAAAGAGTCATTCAAGGACACATGGAGAATTGGTCTCAAGACTTATATCTAAAAATGAGCAACATAATTGAGCTATGAAATTTCCAACGGATGTGTATAGGCCTCATAGACTCGATTTGGTCTTCGACGAATGATTCTCTATCACAATATCAACAATTAGAGAACCTGGAGGATAAGCCCTTGACGCCTCTCTCATTGCATCTCTAAAACATTGTTGTTGATCCTATCGTCAAGCTCCCAAAATTTTTACTTTTCGATGCACATTAATATTTAGGCTTCATATTTCCTTTGACGCTTTTTATATCTCTATCCCACATTGATTGTGGAAATGTCTAAACATTTTTTTACATACATGTGTGTTCTTTATTATATCAACACATTGTCCACATTATATACCATAGTGGACATGAGATGAACTCTTTCAACACTAGATTTGATTATGAGTTGTGGGTGTATATGGTGGACTTGCAAAGACAATAAATGGAAAGATTGAGCTCAACCAAGCCCTAATATTTTACAATTTATATTAACAAGAAACCATATATATATATATATATAACAAATGGAGGCATTAAGGACTAGAGTGGAATAGTATAGTGCCCATAGAAAAGTCCCATATCTAGAGGTATTGTGGTATTAGGAGCTTGATTAGGTGTCCTTTTGCATTGTAACCTTAAAGGGCATGTGAATGATGTAAGTTCAAAAGCCTATCCACAATACAATTGTTTTTAATTGGATCTCTGGCCCATTATTGTTATTTTCTTAGTAGAGTGAATTTGATTTGTGTTGAGCATTTAGAGTTTTCCCACCATATTATTCAACCATCCTCACCATGAATCTAGGGCTCTAAGTTCCAAACTTTCTTTAATCAGTGAGGATTGATCCTCACAACTAAGATACAAAACTTTATCTTAAATAAAAATAAAGAGCGGTTGGGGGATTCATCCCTGATAGTCATAGTGGATAATGCTGAGAGATGGTATGAAACTAGATAATATGGAAGGTTGTAGGCTATAGAGTGTGCATTATTATGAGAAAGGATCACTACTCTTTATCAACATAAATCCTATCCAATATTTTCTTAAACTCTATCCCTTGTAAAGTGTCATTTGGATGGTGTTTGTTATCGATTATTTGCCTTAAAATGTGGAGATGATAAATTTGATCCATCACTAAGTATTTTATGCATTATCAGCTTGAATTTCACTACATCCATCTATTGAAAATAACACTTTTCTTTGACACCAATTAACATCTGAACAACTTCATTGGTGGTAGTCCTAATGCTCAAAACCCCTTTCAAATTGGACATTCCTATGTGTAAAGAACCAACCAAGGTGTAATTAACCACCATTCATACTTATCATACAACGTAACAATTATTTCCCTCAACATACTCAGTAGAGTAGTGCTTGAACTAATATTTCCCAACCGAGAACACATTGAACATATTTTAAAAGAAGGTCGTTGGACATGTGGAGCGACCCATTTTGGGAAATTTTACAAAGGGAGATCACTAGATATAGATTCATTAAGAATTAGACCATGGTGGGAGATGTTGGGAGAGCTCACCAAACCCATATAACAATGAACAACCATGTGCACTAGTTAACATAATTGGAGATCACGAGTAAAAGAAAGGATGTTACTTTTTCTATTTTAAATGATCCAAGAACCACAGCTGAGAGATTTATTTTACCAAATGCATTGTATAGATGTGGCTTGGTGGCTATTAGGAAATATGATTTTAACATCATTGAGATGACCTCAGGAGTCAAGTAGGGGGGTGGATTTATGGATTTGGATATTGGAGTGCATGTGACTCAAATAGCCCAGTGTTAGAAAACAATGGGATATTATGATGTAATCATAGGCATGGATTGGTTGTAGGTGCATTGGGTTGTGCTATATTACATAAGAAAGTTACTTCATTTCTTAGATGATGAAGGGAAGGAAAAGGTCTTGAGAGGGACAAACATGGTTGTATCCTTGCAATTTGTATCATTATTGTAGTAAAAAATAAGTCCCAAGAAGGGATACAAGATGCATATTGTGGTGGCATAGTTTTGACTCAGTATCCCATCTTGTCAAAATTTCCAGATGTTTTTCTTAAAGAGTTGCATGGGCTTCCTCCCAATTGTGATTTGGTGTTATTTGTTGAACCAAAGACTATATAGGTTCCCTTATTCAATGCCCATGCTTGAATTTCATTACTTGCAGATGCATATTGTCGTGCCCACTATATGCCAGTTAATTAAAACTTAACATGCAGAGTGCTAAACATAAATTATCAACCCGAGGAAGTATTTTATTTCAAATTTATCGTGCAAGATCTATGCAAGCACAATTTCTACCTGACATTGTTATCTATTGGTATGCAATCAAAAGTTTTTGTAAACCAAGTCACAACTTCTTAAAAGTAAATCAAACCTCAAACCTATTCGTAAATCAAACTGTAAATCGACCACACTTCAAACAAGATCTATTCCTATGAAACAAGATCTGATTGCATAAATCTAAAATAAGTCTTGTGTTGTCCAACGATCTATCAAAATGAATTAACATGAGAATGCTATGATAAATCTAATGAATAAAAACATCAACTGAATAATCAAACAACTATGATAAATCTAATGAATAAAAACATGAACTGAATAATAAAACAACTATGATAAATCTATTGAATGAAAGCATGAATTAACAAATAACAGATCTACAAAATAAAACACTTACAATCAACACTACCAGCATCTGCTCAGGGAAAAGGGCCCTTCCTTCACTAAGCAAAATTGGATCTCCACAATGAAAGTCTACAACTCCAGAATTAAAAAACTGTCAGCATGTATTATCATAATGGAAGAATTACAATAGATCTGGATCAAATCCTACATCATAACATTGTGTTCTCTCCTATCCTGCATCTCTTATCTTACATCTCCTATCCTGCCTAATCCCATCTTACATCTCCTATCATCCTCTATCATCCTTTCTCAATGAGATTGATTACATATTTATACATAAAATTATCTCATGGTAAATGAAGAATTGAACTCCCATCTTGTGATCTGTAACAGCTGTAACACGGTCGTAACTGGTGGAAACTTTGGAACCCACTGCAACACCAAATATGGAAAATACCCTCTTGAATAACCACCTGCATATTGTAAACCATAGCTTTGTTTGGTGATTTCCTTGTGAATTAGATAAATGAGGATGTAATGCACAAAACCCATGTCTCGGATTTTTGAGATTCATTTCCATCTTCCCACAAATGAAGACGCGAATCAAGGTGTTCTTATGTGGCATGCATTTTCGGTTAAGGATGTAACAACTGGCTATGAGTGTCATGTACGTGACAAGTCACTCCACAAACCATCATTAGTAAAATTATGCATAATTGTCTTTAATTCATCAAAGATAAAGGAAAATAGTCGTTATTGGTTCCACTTAAAACATCAATAGAAGTAGCATGTTGTTTTACGCATAGCTACAACAAATAGATGGAAAATGGAATGATAAATGGGCAATAATGGTAAGAAAATAGATGAAAGGTATGTCGATAAATGATGGAAAAATGGACAATTCCAGGGCCCAACATCTTCCCCAAACTGAACTTGTTGCATGACCTCATGCAACCCAATACCTGTGTAGCATCCAACTAGAAAAATTCATTCACTTGTTCTTCATTTTACTATTTGCACATCTGTAGCTAGAAGAAATGAAGAGTTTAATAGAAATTAGCAGAGTCACTTAGCGGAGGATTTAACAGAAAATTTGGCGGATTCGCAACTCTTTAGTAGAAATTTGGCGGAGTCACAGCTTATTTTAGCAGGGAATTTGGCGAAGGTTTTAGTGAAGATTTTAGCGAAACAACGCCAAATTTAGCGGCGAATTTGACAGAGTCACAACTTATTTTAGCAAAGAATTTGGTGAAGGTTTTAGCAGCAGTTTTGGTGGAACAACGCTAAATTCAGCGGACTGCAGCTAACAGAAAACAGGAATCGACAATATTTTACGGTGTTGCAGCCTTTTGAATGAGAAACTTTTGAAGCCATTTTATCCCAAACGATGAACTAGGTTGGGATGAAATTTTGCAACCAAGTAACTACCACCATAATGTATCTCCATGCCAAAAATTAGATAAACCCACATCACGGATTTCGAGAAAAATGCAAATTAACTGTAGATTATTATGGCCATTTTCTCAAAAACCGTGCACTGAATTAAGCTGAAACTTGTCAAGTTTGTTCATATTGGTATTATGCACTTCCTGTCCAAAAATCATGAGAGTCTAACTTACCAATTGAATGATATGCCCATTTCAATTTCTGCACTTTTGAACATGAAAACAAATGTGTTGCAACCGAACTTTCGGAACCAATATTTCCAAAAATACAAACTGGGTTGGGATGAAATTTTGTAAGAAAGTAAAAAACCCTATAATGCATCTGCACACCAAAACTTAGACAAACACACATCACGGATTTCGAGATAAATGAGAATTGGCGGTAGGTGATGATGGCCATTTTCTCGAACACCGTGCACTGGATTGAGCTGAAAGTTGTTACGGTTGTTCTTCGTGATGTTATGCATTCCCTGTAGAAATTTTAGGAAAAACCAACTCACGGTTTGCAAGATATTATTAAATCAAATTCTGTATTTTTGCGAGCTGTGAATGAATAAAAATCAGTATGCACAAAAAATGTCAAAAACCATTAGATGTGATGCCCACTATATGTCAGTTAATTAAAACTTAACATGTAGAGTGCTAAACATAAATTATCAACCCGAGGAAGTCTTTTATTTCAAAATTATCATGCAAGATCTATGCAAGCACAATTTCTACCTGACATTGTTATCTATTGGTATGCAATCGAAATTATTTGTAAACTAAGTCACAACTTATTGAAAGTAAATCAAACCTCAAACCTATTCGTAAATCAAACTGTAAATCGAACACACTTCAAACAAGATCTATTCCTATGAAATAAGATCTGATTACATAAATCTAAAATAAGTCTTGTGTTGTCCAACGATCTATCAAAATGAATTAACATGAGAATGCTATGATAAATCTAATAAACAAAAACATGAACTGAATAATCAAACAACTATGATAAATCTAATGAATGAAAACATGAACTGAATAATAAAATAACTATGATAAATCTACTGAATGAAAGCATGCATTAACAAATAACAGATCTACAAAATAAAACACTTACAATCAACACTACCAGCATCTGCTCAGGGAAGAGGGCCCTTTCTCCACTGAGCAGAGCTGGATCTCCAGAATAAATGTCTAAAAATCCAAAATTAAGAAATTACCAGCATGTATTATCATAATGGAAGGATTACAATAGATCTGGATCAAATCCTACATTATTACATTATTTTCTCTCATTTCGTACATCCCCTATCTTACATCTCTTATACTGCCTAATCCCAATCCTCTCATTCTCTATCATCCTTTCTCAATGAGATTGATTACATACTTATACATAAAATTATCTCATGGAAAATGAAGAACTGAACCCCCAGCTTGTGATCTGTAATAGCTGGAACACGGCCGTAACTGCTGGCAACTTTGGAACCGGCCGTAACACCAAATCTGGAAAATACTCTCTCGAAGAACCACCTGCATATTGCAAACCGTAGCTTTGTTTAGAGATTTCCTCTCTTGTCAGGTAAATGAGGATGTTACGCAAAAAACCCATGTCTCTTATTTTTGAGATTCGTTTCCATCTGCCCGCAAATCAAGACACGAATCAAGGTTTTTTTATGTGGCATGCATTTTTGGTTAAGGCTGTAACAACTGGCTATGAGCGTCATGTACGTGACAAGTCACTCCACAAACCATCATTAGTAAAATTATGCATAATAGTCTTTAATTCATCAAAGATAAAGAAAAATAATCGTTATTGGTTCCACTTAAAACATCAATGGAAGTAGCATGTTATTTTACGCACAGCTATAACAAATGGATGGAAAATTGAATGATAAATGGGCAATAATGGTAAGAAAATAGATGAAAGGTATGTCGATAAATGATGGAAAAATGGACAATTCCAGGGCCCAACATCTCCCCCAAACTGAACTTGTTACATGTCCTCATGCAACCTAATACCTGTGTAGCATCCAACTAGAAAAACTTATTCACTTGTTCTTCATTTTACTATTCACAGAGCTGCAACTTGAAGAAATGAAGAGTTTAATAGAAATTAATAGAGTCACTTAGCAGAGGATTTAACAGAAAATTTAGTGGATTCGCAGCTCTTTAGTAGAAATTTGGCGGAGTCACAGCTTATTTTAGCAAAGAATTTGGTGAAGGTTTTAGCGAAGATTTTGGCAGAACAACGACAAATTTAGCGGCGAATTTGGCGGAGTCACAGCTTATTTTAGCAGAGAATTTGGCGAAGGTTTTAGCGGTGATTTTGGCAGAACAACGCTAAATTTAGTAGCGAATTTGGTGGACTGCAGCTAACGGAAAATGGGAAATGGTGTTGCAGCTAACGGAAAACGGGAAACGACAATATTTTACGGTGTTGCAGCCTTTTGAATGGAAAAATTTTGAAGCCATTTTATCCCAAAAAAAGAACTGGGTTGGGCTGAAATTTTGCAAGCAAGTAACTGCCACCCTGATGCATCTCCATGCTAAAAATTAGACAAACCCACATCACGAATTTCGAGAAAAATGCAAATTGGCTGTAGATGATTATGGCCATTTTATTGAAAACCATGCACTAGATTAAGCTGAAACTTGCCAAATTTGTTCATCTTGGTATTATACAATTTCTATCCAAAAATTGTGAGCGTTTAACTTACCAATTGAAAGATATGCCCATTTCAATTTCTGCACTTTTGAACATGAAAACAAATGTGTTGCAGCTGAATGTCTGGAGCCAATATTTCCAAAAATACAAACTGGGTTGGGCTGAACTTTTGTAAGCAAGTAAATACCCCTATAATGCATCTCCACACCAAAAATTAGACAAACCCACATCATGGATTCCGATAAAAATGCGAATTGGCTGTAGGTGATGATGGCCATTTTCTCGAAAACTGTGCACTGGATTGAGTTGAAAGTTGCCACGGTTGTTCTTTATGATGTTTTGCATTCCCTGTCCAAATTTTAGGAAAAACCAGCTCACAGTTTGCAATATATCCTTAATTCATATTCTGCATTTTTGCGAGCTATGAATGAATAAAAATCAGTATGCACAAAAAATGTTAAAAACCACTCCCCCAAACTGAATATGTTGCATGTCCTCATGCAAAAGAAGAGTTGTCATCTTAGTTGTAAACAACCATCTCCCCTAAACTTAACATATGCAACATGTACTCATGCTTTGATGAGACTCTTCAAGGCATAAAACAAGTTTTGATCTTCATTTTTGCCTTGGATATGCCTTCACCTTCTGAGATGCAGCAATGAAATGAGCTAGAAATAGATGGTTGGTTATGAAATTGTGGGCTGAGCATGGCTTAACACTAACAATTGATTCTTTTGTTATGTGGATAGAAACCCCGTAATCATGAAATCTCATGTAAAAAAAAAACTTAGTTTGCTGCCATGGAAATATAAGCATGTTTTCCCAAAGGCTAATTTGTCTTTCATTATTATGGGAATATCTACATAGTGACAACAGCATCTCTCTTCCATTATGAATCACAACATCAAATATGCAAGGACCATGATAACAATTGTAAGCCAATGTGGGCATTACTGAATAATGAAACTCATACCTCTGAATGTATTCTGTGTTATATGGCAGCATAAAATTCTACCACTGTAAGTTCTCGAGAAGCAACAACAATGCCTTGTGTTCCTACAGCTGGTTCTTGTGTGACAGCAGTAGATCATTTTTTCATCGTTTTCTAGGCTTCTTGAGATAATTAATGAATTTAGAAAACTCCCCAATCATTTTTACTTGTACTTCAAGAGAACATTTTCAATGAGAAAACAATCAACAAACCTTGATTTTGGTCATAAACTTGCTGCAAATTATTACAGGACTACCTTTTAAACTGAATGCAAAGCATGCCCTCATGCATCATTTTCTCAATTTGCAGCCATAGAGGATTTGTAGTTCCTACATGCATAAAAAATAAAAATCCCAAAGCTGGAAAGAACAACCTTCAAGCAACTGATTTATTTATTCTCATTGTTGGTTTTTATGTGGCAGTAGCAATGATTCTTTTCTTATTGCTGGTTCTTGTGTGGCAGCAACAAGACTTCCTATTGTTGGTTCTTGTGTGACAACAATAATGTATCATTTTTTCATGCTTGGTCAGTTGGGTTGATGAGATGTTGGGTTGGAATTTGAAGGGGATGTGCATGAATGATGAAGTGTTAGAATTGAGTGGGAAATGATGGAAATGGATGGACATAAAATGCTATATAGACAATGGAAATGGCTAATGCTTAGTGGTTCTTCATGACATTTTCTTAAATCTTTAATAAATCAAAAACTCATGCTATTTTACCTCAAGTGTTACCTCCATGGAATCCTTGGTTGACATGAATGGACTGGTGTATGCTAGAGCTATGTAGGCTGATCTGATGCTGGGACATATGTATATGAGAGCTGAAACTAGATGAGACTGAATTTGATCCATGATGTTGTGCTAGTTGCATGTAAGACTAACTGCTGAGACAATTGATGAGGAGAAGTTCTACCATAAAAGCAGAAAGTCTTTTCTCTTATTCTGAAAATCAACTGCTGAACTGAAAATGGAAAGGAATTGCAAAACTACTGAACAAATGATGCTGCAAATCATTGTTGAAACCATTAGATCACATAATCTTCAAGTGCTACAAACCGAGGTACAATTCTTACCATGCGAATGAATGTGTTGAAATCGAGCATGGAAAGAAATCATTGGATTACCAGCCATTAATGTATGCTATTAACCAATGTGAAGAAACTCACCTTTGATGACAATGAGATCTAAAGTACCTTAGTGCATCTTGACAGGTACAAATAGATGTGCTGGAGTCGAGTCACCTACAAGATTTGTCAATCAAGAGGCATTGATGAATCCCCATGATTAACAACAAGGAAATCTACCATTGATTCATGCAGATACCAGGGCACTATAAAACTCTAATCTCGATCCCAGATGATGTGTCGGATTCGATGGGACAATACCATTGGAAGGTGGACCTTAATGAATTCCACATCATCCAATACGAGTACAAAATAAATGATTGTGAAGAATCATAGTGAAAAATAGAACCAACATGAAACTCAAAAGTGGAAAGTATATGTGAAGTCATGATGTAGTAGTGATGGGAAATAAAACGGTTATGGTGACTACATAAGCAGTGGAAAATGGGACTTCGACATGAATGGATATTTGGGGTTTTGAAATGAGGAGGGTGAATGAATCTACCATAGTGCAATTGGCTTCTTGAGGGGTTTCTTTCGGCAACAAGTGGGATGACAGGTGTCTAAAAATGATTCTTGGCATGTTGCAATGAGACTTGAATTTCGGAAACATTGGAATCTGTATGGTTTGCACATCAATCTCTCCTTTTTTTTATGTGCTCAATTCATTTGCAAATTGATAAAAAGTCTTCAAGAGTCACTCGTGCATGCATTGACCTTCTTCTTCCAAGGACGTGCAAAAACCTAGCACTTGCATGCAATAAAACATGAGATGATGGAAGAAGAGAGATGATTGGTCTCTTTTCACCCAACACTTATGAAAAAAAATAACAAGCAATTAATTATAAAAAAAAAATCCAAAGAAAAATGAACAAAACGAAATCCATTTTATACCTGCAAGGGAGCAATGTCCATCTAGACTCACCAACGGTATTCTGATCATAGCTTCTTCGTTCCTTGTCCAATTTGAGTGATTCAAAATCCAAATGAAATTAAATTCATAGGTATATTTCCATTAGAAACATGTTTTTAAAATTCTATGTAATGATCTTCCAAATCACTCAGTAACAGCCTGCATGACAAGATGTTTTTTCGAATTCTGGACTAGACCAACAATCACAGTTTTAGGATTAACTTTTTCGTTTGATAACGGATTGATGTGATTCCAATTGGAGATGAAAGTATATTCATGTAGGTATCTCCATTAGAAACAAGTTTTGAATCCAATAATAATTGATGGGTCAAATAAGCCAATAAACAGTTTAAAAAATAGAGTTTTTAGGAATGCAAATTTGTGATAGGCAGTTGGTATTTTGGTCATAAAATTTGCATACGATATCGAAATGGAGTGATTAAAATTGAGTTGTAAACTATATTCATATGGAAATATACCAATGAAACAGGTTTACAAAATATGTCCAATAAGGCATCCAAACATTGACTGTCCTAGCTCTGTTCCTAAGCTGCCAGCTTGACACCCTGTTAGTATTTTGGCCATAAAATTTTCGTTTGACATCCAATTGTAAAAATTCAAATTGCTTTGGAAACTATATTCAAAGGTATACTTGGGGTGTAAACAGGTTTTAAAAATAAGTCCATTTGGTCTCCCAAAAATAAATTGTCCCGACTGTGTTCTAGTAAAATTTTCAAGCCAAATTGTCATAAAAAATTCAATAAATTAAATTTGACCCCCCAAAAAGTGATCGAAATAGGTGTGAATGTTTTTAATGATGTAAATTTAAATATAACACACATCCATACCAAAAATTTCAAGCATTGAGCACCTATATTGACTTCCAAGTCTGTTGCAGCCGCAGCTGCAACTCTTAAAAAACGACATAATGTTGAAATAAAACATGTGTATTTTTATGGAAAATAAAAACTAAATACATATCATGATGTGCAACACAAACATATCTCAAACTCATAAATTTTTACCTGTAGCACAGTCACAGCTGGGTGTTCAAAGCATTCATGAAAACATCTCATACCCATTCCTTATCTTTCTACTTTCTGATCTTCCAGATGGCAACAAGGCGCAAGAAGAGAGCATACTTATTCAAAAATGAAAAAAAAACTTAAACAAACAAAAACATAGTTTTATTCTGTTACTCTATCCTACCCTATTCTACTTGGAAATATAAAAAAAATTCAAGTGTATGCATATTTCCAATGGAGCCACTTTCGAAGAAGTGACTCAAGTATGCTCATACTCCCAACAGAAAAATATAACTTTATGAATGCTAGGATATGAGAGATCAACTTCCCTTGAAATGATGGTGCCAAGAATTGGTGAAGTATGAAATGATGCTGCAGACCGATGACAGATTGAAACCAAGCTCCAATATAGTCTTTGTTCCCTTGATTACTCATGGATGTTACACCATGAAGATCCTTATTAAACTGATCTTCCTCAATGCATAAGAGTTTCATATCTAATGATGTGAATGATGCTTTTGGTTTCAATAGTTGTTCTCCATCAAATATCACGCGTGTCTTGTTGATCTTGTCTACTTGCTTATGAGGACTAGAAGAAACTCCATCTGCAAAACTTGGATTTAAAACATGTTTCGGCCTCGTATGGATTTGCTGCAACAACGCACAGCCTTTTTGCAATGGTGTAGATGAGGTAGAACAAGAGGGAAATGTAGGAACATTTTGTAGTTCAGCACTGTAAGCATACTGTACTGCTTTATTATGGTTAAGGTGGAGGGTGGATTGGAAAGAAAATTGTGTTGGATACCAAGGAGTTTGATGAGAAAATAGACGTGGCTGATGTAGATGATTGATTTGTGAGGTTGATATTGAAGGACCAAGTTGTGTTGCAGCATGAGGGAGAGTAGCCATATGATCATAAGATAGGCCATTCCAACCTTGTGGGTAAGGTAGGTAAGAGTTAAATTGAGGCTGCAATAACTGCCATGGTGGAAGAGTATTCAATGATTGATTATGAGAGTAAGGAAAGGGAGGGATAGAATTTTGAACCATAGATGTAGGCCATGGTTGACATGACTGTTGCAATGAGTTGGCTGCAACTCCCAAATCTCTATGATATGTTTCTTTCATCTTTGGTAAGGAGGGACAATGATCTGTGGAATGATTCAAGTCACATATACCACAAATTTCAAGACTATCCAAAGGGAAATCCCTTGCTTCTCTTATTTCCTCCTGCTTTTTCTTATCCTGCAAAACAACCGATTGTGAATCAGCTTTAGAAATTTTAAATAAATTGCTGATTTCAGCTCGTAAAACTCTTGTTTTTGCAGCAAATTCCAAAAATAAAGATAAAAGTTCCTTAGAATTCTTACCAGTCTTGAAGTTTCCTCTTGAATACCTTCTACATAGCTCACAAATATCATCATATGCTAACTGAAATACATTACCTGTTTCGATCAGAATCAATATTTCTAAACATTCAGCTTGGATTCCCTTGAGTAGAAGTGTTTTTAAGATCTCCTTCCCCACTTTCCTCTGTTTGGATCTTTGGAGGTTATATTGAAAGCGTTCTATGTATTCCTCCAGACTCTCTTCTTCTCCTTGTGTCATTTCAAAGATGTCTTCATTGACCCTGCAATAATTTTGGTACCTTTTCAAGAATACATGTTTCATGTCTTCCCAAGTTTGTATACAATTCCCATAAAGGCTCATGAACCATCAGAGGGCTGTTATTTTTAGAGTAAGGGGAAACACATTCAACTTTTGATCATTAGCACAATAACCATATCCTCTACAAAGTACTTCAAATTGAAATAAAAATACATCAGGGTTTTCGTTTTCCAAACCATGAAAATTTGGTAGAACATGTGGGGGAATTCTTTTTGTTGGTGCCACTCCTCTCGAATCTCTGATGGGAAATTTGAAGGTAACAACTTTTTCATCTTTCTTACCTGCCATCTCTTCATTAGATTCTTCGTGTGCTATCTTGAGGCTCCTCCTTCGAATGTTCTTGTCAACTTGTTAGTAGAATGGGTGGTGCTTACAACACCACTAAGGGGAATTACAAGATTGAAAATGAAATAAAACTGAATGTAAAGACAGAAAATCCACACACAAAATAAATTCAATAAACTGAAATGTAATCATGCAACCTACATGGCCTACTTTAACAATGCATCTACAAAACAATGTCAGATGTACTTTTGCACAATTAATAACTTCCCCGGCAACAGTGCCAAAATGTCGTGCCCACTATACGCCAGTTAATTAAAAATTAACATGCAGAGTGCTAAACATAAATTATCAACCCGAGGAAGTCTTTTATTTCAAAGTTATCGTGCAAGATCTATGCAAGCACAATTTCTACCTGACATTGTTATCTATTGGTATGCAATTGAAACTTTTTGTAAACTAAGTCACAACTTCTTGAAAGTAAATCAAACCTCAAACCTATTCGTAAATCAAACTATAAATCGAACACACTTCAAACAAGATCTATTCCTATGAAACAAGATCTGATTGCATAAATCTAAAATAAGTCTTGTGTTGTCTAGCGATCTATCAAAATGAATTAACATGAGAATGCTATGATAAATCTAATGAATAAAAACATGAACTGAATAATCAAACAACTATGATAAATCTAATGAATGAAAACATGAACTGAATAATAAAACAACTATGATAAATCTACTGAATGAAAGCATGAATTAACAAATAACAGATCTAGAAAATAAAACACTTACAATCAACACTACCAGCATCTGCTCAGGGAAGAGGGCCCTTCCTCCATTGAGCAGAGCTAGATCTCCACAATGAAAGTCTACAACTCCAGAATTAAGAAATTTCTAGCATGTATTATCATAATGGAAGAACTACAGTAGATCTGGATCAAATCTTACATCATAACATTGTGTTCTCTCCTATCTTGCATCTCCTATCTTACATCTCCTATCCTGCCTAATCCCATCTTAAATCTCCTATCATCCTCTATCATCCTTTATCAATGAGATTGATTACATATTTATACATAAAATTATCTCATGAAAAATGAAGAACTGAACCCCCAGCTTGTGATCTGTAACAGCTAAAACACGGCCGTAACTGCTAGCAACTTTGGAATCGGCTGTAACACCAAATATGGAAAATACTCTCTCGAAGAACCACCTGCATATTGCAAAGCGTAGCTTTGTTTGGCTATTTCCTCAAGAGTCAAGTAAATGAGGATGTTACGCACAAAACCCATGTCTCATATTTTTGAGATTCACTTCTATATGCCCAAAAATTAAGACACGAATCAAGGTGTTCTTATGTGGCATGCATTTTCGGTTAAGGCTGTAACAACTAGCTATGAGCGTCACGTACATGACAACTCACTCCACAAATCATCATTAGTAAAACTATGCATAATAGTCTTTAATTCATCAAAGATAAAGAAAAATAATCGTTATTAACCACTTAAAACATCAATGGAAGTAGCATGTATGCACAACTACAACAAATGGATGAAAAATGAAATAATAAATGGGAAATAATAGTAAGAAAATAGATGAAAGGTATGTCGATAAATGATGGAAAAATGGACAATTCCAGGGCCCAACACATATGAAGAATTTTTTGGATTTAGAGTTGATCCAACCTAGCGTGTCACCTTGAGGAACACCGATTATCTTTGTGAGGAAGAAGGATGGATCCCAGATGTTGTGTATAGATTACATAGAGTTGAATGATTAAGGCCACCATATATAACCAATATCCCTTTCCTT
>LPNX011124184.1:158181-186834 GCA_001517045.1 Pseudotsuga menziesii
TTCTATAATATAATATTAGCAAGCACCTTCCCTTCCTTCCCTTCTTCCTTTAGAGTAACCCAACAATGCAAATAATTTCCAAAATAGGCTTGGCCTGCTATTTCCTTTCTACATTTCGCTTTCCTCGTTTACTTTTGCTATTATTCCCTTCCTATTCTCATAGAACTCCACACACATAGGGAAAGATAACTAAGTTATATGTCATTAGAAAAACCTTTAATTCATGAGGAGAACAAGATAAGGGTATCCCCACAAATCCAAGGTCCATTAGAAACAATGTCGATACAATGCAATTAGGATTTAGACCCTATGGTTGTGCCACCCATATGGGTTCAATACATCTTTAATTCAAGCCCTTTTCATGGCCCTTGGAAACATCCCACCAACAATGTGCTCATGTAATGTATATGTTATGTATGATACCCGTACATATTCATACTCAACAATGACATCAATGGGTGTCTCATCGAGGAATTTTATCCCCTCATACTTGACCTATGGAACAAAATTATAAGGAGCCTCACAACACCATTGTTCTTATGATTACCATGAACAACCATATTATGTATACAATTTTGCTTAAGGTTGACGGTAGCCATAAAGGTGCCCTAAGGCCATATGCCCAATAGACAAGATGAAATGCATGTTCATGCATGCCATCTAAATTAATGACATTGACAATAATGATGAAATAGATGAAATCAACACACATACACACACTCATTATACACTATCTCCTCCTCATGTGTAATTTATCCTTCTATATTATTTTTCATCTACGTTATACATTTTCCATTTTTCATAAAAAACCTCTCTCTATCTCTATATTTATAATAATTCAATCACTCCCCACTCGGGTTCAAGTCTCACTATTTGACATGTTATGTAATTGAGGATTCCTTGATTCTTCATGAATAACAGGAATTGTGTTTTTCTAAGTGAAAAAAAAATCCAATCACTCCATAAATTATTTATAGTTTCCTTGTAAACTATCTTTCGGTAATTAGAAACTTGCTACTTAAAATAGAAAATGAAAAGGAGATGCTCAAGATTGATGAATAAATTCAGATGATAATAGGGGAAGTGGATGAAGATTACTTTTCATCTAGGAGAAAAGAAAATCTTCTTATGCTTGAGATAAAGAAAGAAGAAAAAATTGAAACAAAAGGAGGAAACATGGAGACAAAAGCGAAGGGATGCGTTTCATAATTTTGCAAACCAACAAATATTAACTAATTCTATATGGGATATAAATGGGGATCAGAATGAGTTTATTTCATCTATTTGGAGTAGTTTTTTGAAGTCTTTCCCCATTATCAACCAGTTGATCTGTTGGGCCGTCATGAGGTACTCAAGTATTTATTGGTTTTGATCCTTTCATTGGTTTATGCGAATATTATAGGTTATCTTATAGATTGGTGGAAGAACTCCATAAAAGGAACATCTTTGGGGTTGGAAAGGGAACTAATACAAGAGCGAAGCTGGTTTCCTTACGAGGACTTCTTTGGTTTGTTAGGAGAATGGGACTCGCTTCTATTCTGATGGTTGGCGATTCAAAAGCTATTATAGATTTGGATAGAGGGGTAACTGCACTTTACTCTTTGTTGTTGGAAAATTGGATGGGAAATGTTAGAAAGTTGATATGTGAGTTCTCACAGATTACTTTTTAGCATATCTATAGAGAATTAAATGATGAAGTAGATAGACTTTCAAATAAAGGCATCGGTGAATTGGATGGAAATATTTATTTTAAAGAGCTCAGAGATGACATGCCTGTACAATCAGACAGATTAAGGTTCTTTTGATTTAGGAGTTGTTCATCAAGTAAACTTTGTTTACTAATAGCTTGTTTTTTGGGTGGCATATTTCTTGTTTTGTTATCATTGTTTTGATATATTGTTTACTACAGAACCTATAAAAATGTCAAAATAGTGTTGGGAGAAGAAAATATAAATATGATGTTTTATCAAGGTGGTAATTTATTTTGGATTATAAGAAGAAATCTATTCTTCCGAAAAATAAAAATGTAGTTCATTGATACAACTTTGTTTTATAATATAAAGTTGTTTTTAAGTGCTTAAAAAAAACCCATAATCCTGGTGGTCAAAAGAGACCCGCTGGTCTATCATCTCCCTTCTTCGTTGTCTTCTAGAGTTTATTCATCCTGTAGTTACTCAACCTTTTACTCAACCTTTGAACTTTTACCAGGTAGGCAGTCTCCCGGCGAAACTGAAAGCCCTTATGGTGGTGAAGAATGCTAACCTGAGTGAATAATGATGTGAGATGGCATGTAAACAAAGGAAATTAAAAGCAGCCATGTGCATTTTGCATTTGTTGGACGAACAAGTAGATTTCTCTGCTTATCAATCTCTCTTGCAGGTATGCCTCATTAACACAGCTCTGTCGGAGGCCAAGCTGGTCCATGCTCACATCATCCAAAGTGCTTTCAAATTTAATTGCACTGATAAGTATCTGCCCAATAAACTCCTAAGCGTGTATGCCAAGTGCGGCAATTTAATCGATGGTCACAGGTTTCTGGAGAAAATGCCTGAGCGAAATGTGGTCTCGTGGAGTATCATGATTGTAGCTTACTCTAGGGCTAGCCATGGCAAAGAAGCGCTGAGACTTTTCAATCAAATGCAAGGAACAGGTATTATCCCCAATCAATTCACTCCATCCAGCCTTCTCCCAGCATGTACTCACTTGGAAGCAGTGGCAGAGGTTCATGAAGAAATAATCAGAAGTGGGTTTCACTCTGAAGTTTTTGTGGGGAATGCCCTTCTTTAAATGTATGCAAAATATGGGAAGATCAACACCGCACATTATGTGTTTGACAAATTGCTTAGATGAGATGTTGTCACATGGAATGCTATGATTGCAGGATATGCACAGAAGGGGTATGTTAATGAGGCTCTTGACCTGTTTGACAAAATGCCTGAACAAAATGTGGTCTCCTAAACATCAATGATTTTGGGATATGCACAGAATTGCTTGGTTGACGAGGCTTCCAAAGTCTTTGATGAAATGCCTGAAATGAATCTGGTATCTTGGACATCAATGATTTCAGGTTATGCTCAGAATGGATGTGTTGATGAAGCTTACAAACCCAAGCTTTCTAGTGTAACCCTCCACATGGGAAAGACACTGGTCCTGTTCAACCGGAGTTACACATGGATGTGTTTAGAAACCTCTCCTCTACAAATGCCAGGATTAGGGTAGCTGCTACATTAAATTTAGTTCAGGAGCTGCAGGAAGTCCAGATGGTTTACGAGCAAAGCGGCACTGAGGGAAACATGGAGATTTAAAGCTAGAAGCTGCTAAAGATGTTTGCCTGAAAAATTGTGCTCCAACTATGAAATATGCCATTCGTCGGCTTATTTGTGGGATTTCATCGTCTAGAGTTGTAAGTTTTCTATCATTTCAGCTGAATTTGGTGCCAACTACATGTTGTCTATTATCCAAGTTAATTTTGATTCCAAAGGCTAGTATGTGCATTGCTTGAAATATATTTCAATTTGATAAACAGCTTCCACGAATAGGTGGTCAAGAGTGAACGCTATAATTTTTTGAGATATGAAATAACTCGTTATCATCCAAGACAAGTGTAAAATATCAAAGATACAAGTCCCACATACTGAAATTGTACTGGCAGCTCTGGCGTAGTCTTCCTCGAGCCAATGTTATTCATATGCTCAAGAACGAATGCTATAGTTTCAAGACACGAAAATATCTCGTTATTATTCAAGACAAGGGTGAAATATCAAAGATACAATTCCCACATACTAAAATGGTACTGGTAGCTTTGGCCTAGTCTTCCTTGAGCCCATGTTATCGATATGCTGCATGACATCCATCCTAAAACAAAAGCTACAGGGCGTGACTGCACCAGTTCTTCTTTCATGTTATCGATATGCTACATGGCATCCATCCTAGAACAAAAGCTACAGAGCATGACTGCACTAGTGCTGCCTTGTCCAAAAAAGCAAGATGTTTCAAATTTAGCTTCAAGGCAAGTCAATTCAATCATCACGCCTCCTATCAACGCTTATGTTGCACAAAAGGGTGAGGCTGAGAAATATGAATAAATTTATCTTATTTAATTTTATTATTTAATATATCTTATTTAATTTAGATTCTAGAAAGCTGCCAGCATAGATTTTCTTGTATACTATCATCTCTGGTCTTCATTAGAAATGCTTATTAATGATCCAGTCTTAATCCACTATTTAATGTCTAATGACTTCCAATTGCTAGGCTGGTTTCAGTTTTCAGGCTTTGTTATTTCAAATTTGGTATTCTGTAGTGTTTGGCTTTGCCTGAATTTGAATGCTTGATTGTTTCTTTATTCAAATTTATTACACACAGAGTTGGGAACATGGATGTTTCAGTTTGTTCAAACATTGGAGCTATGTTTCATTCTGGAATTGCATCTGCATTTATAGAATAGAAAGCTGAAATCATAGAATCTGTTCTTCCATATTATTAACATGAATTAGGTTTTTTGTTTTGAAGTAAAAATATTTTGTAGATTTTGAAATTGTAGATCATTTTGTGATGGAAGTGAGCTTTGCTTACTATTTTCCAGTTCTTTACATTAGCATATGTCCTAAAATTTTGTGAAATTTCTTGATTGAATATCTTTCCCAGAACATTTCCATTTTTAGATCTTAACTTCAACTTTGGAGTCACCAAATGTTTACAAAAAAACTTGTAAACATTAGATCGATTGCGAAGTGTCACAACGAAGCATATCCCGTTATTTAAAATCCAATAATTAAAAAGCTTTGCCTCCACAAAAATAGAATAATAGGCAGTTATAGGGTGTCCTTGTAGTGTGCATTATGGTCAAGGTACTGGAAAAGGTTGCTGGTTGAGAGTCCATTACTCCTGCATCATATGCTAATGATATGTGATCACTGTATGGTTTATTCTATGATGTTGTTGGTGTATTTGTCTTTATTATGGAAGTACCACATGCTTTTAATTTTTTTGATTTGGTTCTTGATAGCTATGGATCATGGGAAATAATGACATGTTGTAAGCAAGTTCATTGTCATTATGTGTTATCGCATGTATTGCATATTATATATGGCCAGGGTTTCACTTGATTACAAGTTGTATACAGGAAGAATAAGGAATTAGGTAATGCAACAATATGTGTGGTTTACGAAGGCTTCATGGTTGATGTGGCTCAATTTTGTTTTGGATTTAGTTAAGCTGGGGTACCCGCAACAAAACAAGCATATTTAGTGCAAACACTATTAGTTTATAAACAAAGTAGGAGTGCATGGAATTCAAATCAAAATCTAATTAAAGCATGGACTTGTGCTTGCCTTTGTGACTATACCCATACCTAGTGACTATACCCAAACCTAAGTGGTCAAAAAAGAAAAGGTATAAGGTCAAGACTAGGTCTCAATCATACAATGGAAAAGTGAAATGTATATATGTGATATCATCGTATGTTAAAACATAGAGATTCCAGTATCATAAAAAAGTTGTCATCTTTCTTGTCTAACCAAGTATTTTAACTAACTTCTATGGAACTTACAACAAGTTTAAGAGATGCAGAGTATCATGTAGAGAGGAAAAGTAAAACATAGATATATGTGGGTATCCTAAGAAGTAAGGCACTCTTTCTTAAGCCATTTACCCAACGCACAAATAAATTCCATCCACTACACACAAAACGCATTAAAATAATCCCATACAGTTGGTATAACATGGTGGGGTAATCTCATAACCTCTATCAGAAAAACATGTACTCGGTGAAGAAGTAATAGAATCAGCTCCTTTTTATTTCCCCAATTGTGATGTCATCCACAAACCCCTAAAAACAATGTTTAGTTAATAAAAAAATATAAAATTAGAGAGGAAGTTGTTATCATCTTGTCCAGCCAAACTTATTTTTGTTGGTGTTTTCCCCAACCGAACCTGGGGCCATTTATAACAAAATTAAATATGAAACCAATCGATGCACACTTGTTTATTCCATGAAAACTGTTCATGTAGAACACGGTTTTGCGCTATTGGGAAAGATCCTCACAACTAACTACGTTCCTCACCTCGGTAACCCGTACCTTAGTAAACAACATGGCTCCAACCAATGTTTCTTCTAGTTTAACCAATGGTTTACACTTATTTTATTCTCCTTCCTCCTCTCGACTATATGATGGAAGTGGGCCTGTGTGCAAGGGCACACCTCTCAGAGATAAACTTCTAGAAATGGAAATGTTAAAGGGCATAGTTTCCCTAACCTAGGTTTTACTTTTTCCTTTGTCCTAGTCATATGCACTTGCAAGTAATTTTTTTATTTCTTCTTTTCCTTTGGTCTGAAGGTCTTGCACTTCATAGGGAAAGGAGACATACATTCAATTTATTATTGACAAGTTCAACATAGATATGCAAGTATCATATGTATGGGGTGTTTTTATAGTATAAATTGATTCTTTAGGTGTTTATTGAAAAATAAAAAACAATGAAATTAACTTGTTCGTTCCGTGTAACCCACTACAAAATAAGAAGCCGCTGTTGCCTGGCCCTACTAAATAAGACTAGCTCTTTAGTGAAAAAGTAGTTGTTAGCAGTTCCCATCCCTACCTCTTTAACTTGCACTACATAGAGTCCCATCACTACAGCTCCAGCTAAGAAGCACAAAGAGTATAGAACTAGGAGTTAGCTTCTTCTAAACTCAAGCTAAGCACTAGAGAGATAGAGTTTAGTTTTTATGAATTAAGTAGCTTTCTATAAACCCTCATCTTCTAAAAATAGTGTCTTGGCTAGTTAGGATATTATTGAGAACCTTTGTAGGAAACACTACATGCCCTCTCATCTTTGATATTGTGATCTATATGTTTTGTTGCATTTCATACTTACATGTTGCATCCTGGCTTGAACTTACTGCTGCACGTAGTACAGGATTTGTTCCACATTTGCAGTAATAGAAAGGGCCATGCCAGACTTTTGGTATTGGCCAGATATGTTGTAGTTACATATACTTCGATTATTTTGGTTTGGGAAAATGTTCCCATATTCTGTGATTTGCAATTTGAAAAGAGTCACTTATACCTTTTTTGGGCAAAATTATGCATCATATATTACATTAAAATCAGTTTGCATGTAAATAAAATTTACATATATAATAATTATCAAAGGCCACGACCACCAAATTGATGTATGAGAGCCCTTTTTATGGGACAAGGGAGTCGAGTTTTGTTGTAGGCCCCTAAGTGGAGAAAGCCTCTTGGCATCCTGCTTTGAGACAACATAACTTTCATAAGTGTTCAAGAACTCATAACTCCATTCAAACTTGCTTATTTTCAAGAGGAAAGGAAAACAATAGGAAGCAAATGTAGATCAACTGAATGTAACCACTCTTAACTTCTCTTCTAGTAGTTATTTAACAGAAAAATTCCCAATGTGACAATTCTCAATCTCTGAGAATTTTAAGAATTCAAAACTTTAATGGAGTAACTGTCAACTCTTGTCACTATGTATACTTCTACAGTTAATTGACATACAATGAAAACTATAGGAGACGGTAGCTCCTACATCAGTTGCAAATGGTGCTTAAAAGGGTTACATACAAGTTTTAAATAAAAGTATTGACTGGACAACAAAAAAAGAGAACCACTTGGAAATCAACTACCATGAAACAGAGAAGAATAATTTATGAATATTTGAAGGGGATACATGTAATATTGTAGAAAGACTAGGTTGGCTGAATTGTCTTCCCAAAATTGAGTTACAAGGCATATGTAAAGTGACCTATCAATATATACATAAAACTACTGATAAAAACATACAAGTATAATCTACCATCCTTGAAAAGCATACCTTTCATGGAATAAGGTTGTTGAAACCCCAAGGACCTCTTTGGTGTAGATTCATTAATACGCATAGGTTTTGATGAACAATAAATGCCATTCATTTCAATCATAGATTGTTTTTTCTCATTCTCATCACCAAATCTAACAAACCCATAACCTTTGGTGCAAGTTGTATTTGCATCTATCAAAACTTTAGCACCTTTAACAGATGAATATCGACTTTCGAAAGTCTCTTGCAAGATAATATCAGTGACCTCACAACCCATGTCCCCAACAAATATGGAATATCTAGTGCCTGGTTTTGTTCATCTGTCACCAGCTCCAAAAGTAGCCCAATTCAACCTAAAATGTTGTTGAGAACTGGGCATGGGTGTACCATGGAAATTCTGCAAAATTCTCTCTACAGTTGCATGAGAATCAAGTTCCACAAAACCATAACCCTCTAGTTGTCCAATTTGCTTATTTTGATTAATCTTAACAGAAACAACAGCCTGCTGCAGATCGATTCAATTAGTTTAAATATTGCAAAAACCACTTCTTCTATAAACAGAAAATCAATGGAATTTGACCAAGTTGCACTTTCACAGACCCACAACTTGAGAAAATTGTTAATAATACTTATCATATCATATCCGAGAAACAAAGAGTATACAAAAAAGATGAAGCACTGGATGTTGCCACATCCATAGTTATAACAAAAAATCTCGTGAATAATCAAATACATGAGACATGCATTCACCTTTATGTCATTGACTAGCAGATACTAGCTTAAAATTATATAATATCAAATCTATGGGATTAAAAATTATCATTGAGATAGGAATTCATGATCGCTAAAACCATCACATCTTGAAAATTGACATGCTACATTCATTGAACTAGTTATTGAGTAATTTGCTTTGTTGTATAGGTGAGTGGTTGTGGATAACTTCATATACAACCAATTAATGCATATATCTGAGGTTCCTGCTTACTTAAGCTCATTATGTTTTGAGCTTGTAGCTTAGCTGGGAACCCTTTTTAGGAGAGCACGCCAATCTACAATCTAAGCAAGTTTTTAGTTGAAACACTCTTGTGTGGAACTCATGACCTTGTAGGTTTCCATCCTGGTGCTTCATCGAAATGTTCTAAATACGGACTTAGAATTGTTTAGATGCAAGGGTTCTACTATTCAGGGTTTGTTAGGCCCATTCAGAGTTTGCTTTAGGGCAGTACTTTTTTCTGAATACGTCAACTGAGTATTGTGGGGATTGTTTCTTGTGGCTTTGGTTGTATGTTCGTCCCCATAGACTATGTCAGCATATTGCTATGGTAATCGACCATTGATGTGTAGGTCCATTTCCTCATTTGCATGAACCCCTGCAATTTTGAAAAGGGAAACAAAGTTACCTGTCTTTACGATACTCAACTATTTTATTGTTCTTAGGAATTTGCAATAGAATGGTATTTAGGTTTCTTATTTTCAATTGAAGGCACCATGTTGTCAGCTAATGATCCCCTTGATCTGTGTTGTGCCAACAACCTGTAAGAAAAATATGCTCTCTTCTGAATTTTGATTCCAAATAAGGATTATGCATATTCCCTAATTGCAATGGACTAGGAAATAGTGCAATTTTAATGCAAAATCTCGCTGAAGACAGGTCCAATTAACTTGGATTAGCACAACAGGTTTAAGATTGCTTCTGTGTAATTGTACAATTTTTTCATAGGAGAATTCTAAAACAACTAAATGCCTAGACACAAAAACAATTTCTCCAAGTGGAACTGAGCAAAAAAAATTAAATATGTGTTACTTTACATATCTAAGCATATCCTTCTCCCCACCCTTGTTTATATGTCAAAATATGTGTCAGTTTCAAATCCTTTTCATACATGCCTATCGTGGAATGATGGTAAGAATTTCTCCACATAAATGGTTGAAGCTATGCCAGTATCACAAGTTTTTAGGATTTTTGTCACAAATTTAAATGAAGTTAGTTTTCTACATAGTTCTAGGTTACAAGGGCCATTATTAATGGCAGTTTATCATGTTCTATCATTTAAGGAAACATTCACACCTATGGTGTTACAAGCACAAGAAGACAGACATGCAATGCTCACACATTGCATATTGAATGGTGATAATCATCAGTTACAACCAATGGTTAAGAACATGGATTTCCAGAAGTATAGCGACATGAACCAGAGTTGGTTCACAAGGTTTTTTTGGCTTAGCAATACCCTATGTAGAACTCAATACACAAGGTAGATCACAACCTAGTTTAATAAAAATCTATAACTAGAGATACAAGCATTAGGTGATCTGTCATATGTCCAAAAAGAGCATATGTTTCATCTTACAAATCGGGTTTCTGCTAAGGATATCATCTTGTAGATGTCCCTGATCACCATGGAATGGATGAATCTGCTATTTCCCCTAGATTATGTGGTGAATGTTTATATGTAAATGTTATTACTAGGCTACCCTGCCAGCAAAATATCAATCTTGACTGCTTACAATGGTCAAAGGAACTTGATTCCCAATATGATAAATTGAAAGACATGCCTAATCCTCTCATTATATGTTTGAGAAAGGTGATGACTGTTGATAGGTTTCAAGGTCAACAAAATGATTAATGTATCACTCTCTCTAGTCTGAACCAGATTTGTAGGCCACCTTCGAGATGTTAGTAACTTAGTAGACTTGGTTCCATTTCCCAAGCTGGTTTGGGCTTGTATGTATTATGGCATTTCTCTTTGTTTAAACAATGAGATAAACTACAACCCACTTTTCAAACCGATACTCCAACACCATGATAATCTCACTTTTGAATTTGGATAAAACAACTTGACCCACAGGGCATCTTTGTTGAGGGCACTGGCAGGATTCATCTTGTGAGTGGACTAGAGATGGAGCACATTACCTTGAGCAAATTTTTATCAAATTTATCAGGGACAAACAATAGAGGGACAAGTAATTATTCATTATCCTAATCAACAAATACAGGGATACATTTTCAGTCTGTCGAGAGAGGAATTTACAAACATGTCAAAACCATGCCCTGGTGAAATATATGCACAGTTAGAGCTCAAATATGAAAAGGAATTAAAGCATTATGAAGAAAATCTCAATCATGGCGAGTTTGTAGAAAAGGGCGCCCTAAAAAGGATTAAAAGGCACGAGTTGAGGGTTTAGCTAGGTGGCACTTACAGTTCATTGCACAAAGTATAAGTGACACCCAGAACAAAACATAGTTAACTAAAAGTTGGCTTCAATGTTATTTTTAGACTCATGCAAGCAAGAGGGAAACAACATTCACATAGGATAAGGATGCATGCATCACTTGGTTGTTATCTTAGCTATCATTCATGCAAGGAGGCACAACTAAGGAAATACTTATGTGCTATTTTGGAACAACGGTTAGACTGATTACTTTTAGTTCGCCCTCCTTATATAAAATAGAACACCCTCTTATAATATAAAAATAATGTAAAATATGACGCACAACATAGAATGCTCCTCACTGCTATATCAATGTGAGATAAAGTTTAGTTTTGCAAAAAACGTGAAAGCAAGGTAGTCTGTTTGTGACCACCTGACTTGGAAATGCACATTGCAATGTTGCATGCGACAACATTGAGGCTTTGAGCTCATGGAGAAGGAATTGAGTGTGATGGCTTAATTTTCTCTTTGAAATATGTAATCTATGAAAGGAAACATCGGGCCAGTGTTGATTAAAGAGATCACCTATATAAGAATCATGAATGGTTATGGAAGGTTTGACCCTATGGACCCCAATGAAGTAACCCAAAGTGCATTTGGGACATTTTTCCTTTGTTTTTTTGATTTATTGTGGTGTCTCCTAGCCATTGGAAGGCCATACAAAGGAGCCAACTTTCAAACAAGCCACTCACTCGGAACCAAAATAGCTCTTCATTCACTCAGAAAGGAAGCATGCCCATTCATAACAAAAAACAACAACTAAATGTAAAATTAAATTCACATAAAGATAAATTTGATCCTTGGATTGGATTTTATGGTGAGATTTAAGTTGCATAAAAGAGTCATTCAAGGACACGTGGAGAATTGGTCTCAAGACCTAGATCTAAAATTGAGCAACATAATTGAGCTATGAAATTTCCAACGGATGTGTATAGGCCTCATAGACTTGATTTGGTCATCGACGAATGATGATCCATCACAATATCAATGATTAGAGCACATGGAGGATAAGTCCTTGAAGCCTCTCCCAATGCATCTCTGAAACATTGTTGTTGATCCTATCGTCAAGCTCCCAATCTTTTTACTTTTGGATGCACATTAATCTTTAGGCTTCATATTGGCTTTGATGCCCTTTATATCTCTATCCCACATTGATTATGGGGATGTATAAACTTTTGTTTACATACATGTGTGTTCTTTATTATATCAACACATTGTGCACATTATATACCATAGTGGCCATGGTATGAACTCTTTCAACACTAGATTTTGTTATGAGTTGTGGTTGGATATGGTGGACTTGCAAAGACAATAAATGTAAAGATTGGGCTTAGCCAAGCCCTGATCTTTTACAATTTATTTTTACAAGAAACCATATATATAACAACTGGAGGCACTAAGGACTAGAATGGAATATAGTCCCCATAGAAAAGTCCCATATATAGAGGTATTGTGGTATTAGGAGCTTGATTAGGTGTCCTTTTGCATTGTGACCTTAAAGGCCATGTGAATGATGTAAGTCCAAAATCCTATCCACAATACATTTTTTTAATTGGATCTCTGACCCATTATTGTTATTTTCTTAGTAGAGTGAGTTTGATTTGTGTTGAGCATTTAGAGATTTCCCACCATATTATTCAACCATCCTCACCATGAATCTAGGGCTCTAAGTTCCAATCTTTCTTTAATCACCGAGGATTGATCCTCACAACTAAGATATAAAACTTTATCTTAAACTAAAATATAGAGCGGTTGGGGGATTCATCCCCGGTAGTCATAGTGGATAGTGGTGGGAGATTATACGAAACTAGATAATATGGAAGGTTGTAGGTTTTAGAGTGTACATTATTATGAGAAAGGATCACTACTCTTTATCAACATAAATCCTATCCAATATTTTCTTAAACTCTATAAATTCTTCACTAATTGACAAAAAACTTTCAACCACAAACAATTTTCAACACATATTGACCTTCTAAAATATACTTCAAGAAAAATATAACGATGGGTTGGCTTCAACTACGTTTTAATGATTCTTTTAAAAGAGGAGAATTATATATTAAAACAACTCTAGTAAGTACAGAATATTGTGTAAGTGAATCTAGTTTCTATAACATTTTTTTCCTCTATCTTGGCTTGCAATCTTCATTTAGAATGGGGCTAGAATCCAAGCCTACTTAATTCTACTAGTTTTAGTTCCAAGCGTTATTATTACCATGACAATGACAAGGATAAGGATGACGACAATGATGATGATGCCATGATGATGACGATGACAATCATCATCAAAACAATGATCAATATTGGTGAGATACAGATGGATCCACACACATCCACTGTGAAGGGTATAATTGCCAACATGCCAAAGTTTAATGTGATAGGTTTGGTCATTCATTTTGGTGGTCAGAGTTTAGGTTGGACTTGCGGAGTATTATGTTGAGGTTTCTTACCTTGTATACCATTGCAGTGAGACCAAAGCAAAACCATGAATTCAATGAGATTTGTTTTGCACCCTATTTCAAATAGCTAACACACATAAGCTTTTCATAACGGTGTAACGAGATAACACACATAAGCTTTCACTCGTACTACCATGTTAGAAGGAAAGCTAACTCCAGCTAGATTTTCATCATGGTTTAATGTATTTGATGACAATGTGGCATTGTTAGATGGAAAACTACCTTATGAAAGCTAACACACATTAGCTTTTATTCACTGTGCAATGTTTTAAGAACGAAAGCTAACTCCAGCTGAATTTTCATCATGGTGCATTGTGATTGATGACAATGTCGCTGTGCTAGATGGAAAACTACACTTTGAAAGCTTACACACATTAGATTTTACTCACCATGTAATGATTTAAGGATGAAATCTAACTTCAGCTAGATTTCCAACACGACGCAATGTGATTGATGACAATGTGGTTGTTTACATGGAAAAATACCTTATGAAAGCTAACACACATTAAATTTCACTCATCGTGCCATGTTGTTAAAATGAAAGATAACTCTAGCTAGATTTCTATCATGGTGTAATGAGCTAACACACATAAGCTTTCCCTTATAGTGTCGTGTTGTTAGAAGGAAAGCTAACTCCAACTAGATTTCCATCATGGTGTAATGTATTTGATGACAATGCAACCATGTTAGATGGAAAACTATCTTATCAAGGCTAACAAACATTAGCTTTACTCACTGTGCAATGTCTTAAGAAAGAAAGCTAACTCTAGCTAGATCTCCATCATGGTGCATTGTGATTGATGACAATGTGGTTGTGCTAGATGAAAAACTAAATTATGAATGCTAACACACATTAGATTTCACTCACCGTGCAATGATTAAGGACGAAATCTAACTCTAGTTAGATTTCCATCACAGCAAAATGCGATCGATGACTATGTGGTTGTGTTAGATGAAAAACTACCTTATGAAAGCTAACACACATTATCTTTCACTCATCGTGCCATGTTGTTAAAATAAAAGCTAACTCCAATTAGATTTCCATCATGGTGTAATGTATTTGATGACAATGTGGTTGTGTTAGACAAAAAACTACCTTATGAGAGCTAACACACATTAGCTATTACTCACCATGCAACGTTTTAAGAACGAAAGCTAACTCTAGATAGATTTTCAACATGGTGCATTTTGATTGATGACAATGTGGTTGTGCTAAATGGAAAACTACATCATGAAAGAAAACACACATTAGATTTCACTCACCATGCAACGATTTAAGGTTGAAAGTTAACTCTAGCTAGATTTTCATCATGTCACAATTTGACAATGTGGTTGTGTTAGATGGAAAACTACCTTATGAAAACTAACACACATTAGCTTTCACTCATCGTGCCATGTTGTTAAAAAGAAATCTAACTCCAGCTATATTTTTGTAATGGTGTAATGAGCTAACACACATAATCTTTCAATCATAGTGCCATGTTAGAATGAAAGTTAAATCCAATTAGATTTCCATCATGGTGTAATGTATTTGATGACAATGTGGTAGTGTTAGATGGAAAACTATCTTATGAAAGCTAACACACATTAGCTTTTACTCACTGTGCAAGGTTTTAAGAATGAAAGCTAATGATGGCTAGATTACCATCATGGTGCATTGTGATTGATGACAATGTGGCTGTGCTAGATGAAAAACTATACTATGAAATCTTACACACATTAGATTTCACTCACAGTGCAACGATTTAAGGATGAAAGCTAACTTTAGCTAGATTTCCCAACACATAGCAATGTGATTGATGACAATGTGGTTGTGTTACATGAAAAACTACTATATCAAAGCCAACACACATTATATTTCACTCATCGTGCCATGTTGTTAGAAGGAAAGCTAACTCCAGCTAGTTTTTCATCATGGTGTAATGAGCTAACACACATAAGATTTCCCTTACAATGCCATGTTTTTAGAATGAAAGCTAAATCTAGCTAGATTTCCATCATGGTGTAATGTATTTGATGACAATGCAGCTCTGTTAGATGGAAAAATACCTTATGAAGGCTAACATATAATATCTTTACTCACCCTGCAATTTTTTAAGAATGAAAGCTAACTCCAGCTAGATTTCCATCATGGTGCATTGTGATTGATGACAATGTGGTTGTGCTAGATGGAAAAATACACTATGAAAGCTTACACACATTAGATTTCATTCATTGTGCAATGGTTTAAGGATGAAAGCTAACTCCATCTAGATTTCCAACATGGTGCAATGTGCTTGATGACAATGTGGTTGTGTTACATGGAAACCTGCCTTATGAAAACTAATCCACATTAGATTTCAATTATCATGCCATGTTGTTAAAAGAAAAGCTAACTCCAGCTAGATTTTAATCATGGTGTAATTAGCTAACACACATAAGCTTTCCCTTACATTGCCATGTTGTCAAAAGGAAAGCTAACTCCAACTAAATTTCCATCACGATGTAATGTATTTGATAACAATTTGGTTGTGTTAGATGAAAAACTACCTTATTAAAGCTAACAGACATTATCTTTACTGACCGTGCAATGTTTTAAGAACGAAAGCTAACTCTAAATAAATTTCCATCATGGTGCATTGTGATTGATGACAATGTGGTTGTGCTAGATGGAAAACTACATTATGAAAGCTAACACACATTAGATTTCACTCATCGTGCAATGATTTAAGGATGAAATACAACTCCAGCTATAGTTCTATCACAGTGCAATGTGATCGATGGCGATGTGGTTGTGTTAGATAGAAACTACCTTATGAAAACTAACAAATTAAATTTCACTCATCGTGCCATGTTGTTAGAAGGAAAGCTAACTCTAGCTAGATTTGCATCATGGTGTAATGTATTTGATGACAATGTAGCTATGTTAGATGGAAAAATACCTTACGAAAGCTAACAGAGATTAGCTATTACTCATTGTGTGACATTTTAAGAATGAAATATAATTCTAGCTATATTTCCAACATGGTGCATTTGATTGATGACAACGTGGTTGTGCTAAATGAAAAAATACATTTTGAAAGCTAACACACAACATATTTCACTCACTGTGCAACGATTTAAGATTGAAAGTTGATTCCAACTTGATTTCCATGATGGTGCAATGTGACAATGTGGTTGTGTTAGATAGAAAGATACCTTATGAAAGCTAACACACATTAGCTTTCACTCATCCTACCATGTTGTTAAAAAGAAAGCTAACTCCAGTTAGATTTTCATAATGGTGTAATGAGCTAACACACATAAGCTTTCACTCATAGTGCCATGTCAAAAGGAAAGATAACTTTAGCTAGATTTACATCATGGTGTCATGTATTTGATGACAATGTAGCTGTGTTAGATGGATAACTACTTTATGAAAGATAACAGACATTAGGTTTTAATCACTGTGCAATTTTTTAAGAATGAAAACTAAGTCCAGCTAGATTTCCATCATGGTGCATTGTGATTAATGACAATGTTGTTGTGCTAGATGAAAAACTACGCTATGAAAGCTTAAACACATTAGATTTCACTCATCATGCAACGATTTAAGGATAAATTCTAACTTCATCTATATTTCCAACACGGTGCAATGTGACTGATGACAATGTGGTTCTGTTACATGGAAAACTACCTTATGAAAGTTAATACACGTTAGCTTTCACTCATTGTGCCATGCTATTAAAAGGAAAGCTAACTCTAGTTAGATTTCCATCATGGTGTAATGAGATAACACACATAAGCTTTCCCTTATAGTGCCATGTTGTTAGAAGGAAAAATAACTCCAACTAGAATTCCAGTGTAATGTATTTGATGAAACAGTGGTTGTGTTAAAGGGAAAACTACCTTATGAAGGCTAACAAACACGAGCTTTACTCACCGTGCAATGTTTTAAGAACGAAAGCTAATTCCAGCTAGATTTCCATCATGGTGCATTGTGATTGATGATAATGTGGTTGTGCTAGATGAAAAAATACACTATGAAAGCTTACACACATTAGATTTCGCTCATCGTGCAACGATTTAAGGATGAAACCTAACTCTAGCTAGATTTCCAACACAGTTTCCAACACAGTGCAATGTGATTGATGACAATGTGGTTGTGCTACATGGAAAATTACCTTATGAAAGCTAACACACATTAGATTTCACTCATTGTGCCATGTTGTTAAAATGAAAGCTAATTCCAGCTAGATTTCCATCATGGTGCAATGAGTTAACAGACATAAGCTTTGCCCTATAGTTCCATGTTGTTAGAAGGAAAACTAACTCCAGCTAGATTTCCATCATGGTGTAATGTATTTGATAACAATGTTGTTTTTTTATATGGAAAACTACCTTATGAAAGCTAACATACATTAAATTTAATCACTGTGCAATGTTTTAAGGACGAAAGCTAACTCTAGCTAGATTTCCATCTGGTGCATTGTGATTGAGGACAATGTGGTTGTGCTATATGGAAAACTACATTATGAAAGCTATCACACATTATGTTTCACTCATCGTGCAATGATTAAGGACAAAAGCTAACTCCAGCTAGATTTCCATCACGGTGCAATGTGATTGATGATGATGTGGTCGTGTTAGATGGAAAATTACCTTATGAAAGCTAACACACATTAGCTTTCACTCATCGTGCCATGTTTTTAGAAGGAAATATAACTCCAACTAGATTGGCATCATGATGTATTGTATTTGATGACAAGGTGGCTGTGTTAGATGGAAAACTACCTTACGAAAGCTAACACACATTAGCTATTACTCACTGTGCAACGTTTTAAGAACGAAAGCTAAATCTAGCTAGATTTCCAACATAGTGCATTTTGATTGACAACAATTTGGTTGTGCTAAATGAAAAACTACATTATGAAAGCTAACACACATTAGATTTCACTCACTGTGCAACGATTTAAGGCCGAAAGCTAACTTTAGCTAGATTTCCATCATGGTGCAATGTGACAATGTGGTTGTGTTAGATAGAAGACTAATTCCAGCTAGATTTTCATCATGGTGGAATGACCTAACACACATGAGATTTCACTCATCATGACATTTTGTTAGGAGGAATGCTAACTCCAACTAGATTTCCATCATGGTGTAATGTATTTGATGACAATGTGGTTGTGTTAGATGGAAAACTATCTTATGAAATCTAACTCCAACTAGATTTCCATCATGGTGCATTGTGATTGATGACAACGTGGTTGTGTTAGATGAAAACTACATTACGAAAGTTAACACATTATATTTCACTCATTGTGCAACGATTTAAGGACTAAAGCTAACTTCATCTAGTTTTGAGTTATTGCAACTATATTACTTTTTTGAACATACACTTCATATGGTTTAACCTTAATTACAAACTACAATTCAAATGTGTTACAGAAATTGGGAGGAGTTACAATGGAAAGTATAATTTCGACAAGAGGGGACTATGTTGACCTCCTAATTAATGGTCAAGTTATTGGACTAGGAAGGGTTGAATCTACAAAGACTACAACTCATTATGGTGGAGAAATGCTTAATGTAGTTCAATTATGGTTTTGATAATTGATGTCATTGAACCATATTTGATTGTGGAAGATATTGATGAAGGGGGTTTGTCGTTGATAGGTATGCTAACACATGGGCATAGCGTAAGAGGTTTTGGTTATTTCTCCCTACCATCTGTACACATGGGATCATATTTTACCATTACATCTCTTGGAAAGTGCTTGAGGGACCTTGAAGACCCACACCTTGATATGTATGGTGATTTGCTTTATGAGAGTGGAAGTTCAAGAAACACACTTTCAAATGCATTATTTGAAAACTCTATTTACTCAAAATGTAGAGTGTACAAGGATGCTTTCCTATCTTTAAATGGAAGCTCAAAAAATCAAAATCTTGATTTTAAACCTCTTCCTCCACATTTGTTGTTATAGTTGGGAAATGCAGCTAGTGATAATAAGAATTGTTATGTTTTCATGTTTCTATCACTATTAACTGTACTTGGTGTCTTCATCACCATTGAGGTTGGGTTATTTCTTGTGGGGCACACCCATGAAGACATAGATGCAACCAACGGAAGAATGTCTTCCAACTTGAAAAGTAAAGATATATATTCTTTACCTGAGATGATGGATACATATCGCACAATAGAAGAAAAAAAGGTGTTTCCATCTAAACATATTGATAAAGTGTATAACTTCAAAAATTTTCTTAATGGGTACATCAAGGAGGGGAAAAATGCACTAGTTGGACATATTAATGTCTAGTACTTCCAATTTCTTGTACTCAATGATGTTCCAGTTATGAGGTATAAAGAATCCATCAAAGACATTGAGTGGTCAGAACCAATTGAGTTGTGGAATATAGATGATGAAGGTCAACCTATATTGCCAACAGGGAAGCCATCTTTCTTACGTCCCAAAGACAATGATGTTTACTTAAAATAACTAAAGGAATGACTAACATCATACATAAAAATGTGGAAATAGATTATTGGCAATGACAATTCACCAATTGTTACAGAGGAATGGAATAAAAAACTAGAGTATTGGAAAAGTGTTCTTGATGTATTAGATAGAATCTACAATGACCATACACCCTTGGATGAAAGTGATTCTTCTTCTAATGAAATTTGGCCCAAGACGAGGCAAAATGTTAAATTTGATGGTAATGCACTCCATGCAATATCAAGTATTATGGATGGGGATTTTGATAATGTCACAGATGAAGTGATATATGCTGGACCCAAGTGCAACAAGCCAAAGCAAACATTCGATCCTAGAATTGATGTTGAGAAATGAAAGATGTTGCTTGTTAGATCAGGAAATGAGGATGAAGGAGAGATGATTTGGATGGAAAAATCTACCTCAGATATCTTCCAGGATGATGACAGCGAGACCCTTCATGTAAAGATTGATTGGTGGCAGCCTAGCTCAGGGAAATACAAGGGAAACATTTTAGAACAATATTGGGTACATTAATATTATTAATAATTTTGATTTAAGTTTATTAATTTATCTACCACTATGGTGATTATTTATGTGATGTTGTAAACTATTTTATCACATATAATATATCTATTAAACTTATTTTTAACATTATTTTTTATATTAAAATCATGATGACACATAACTTGGATCTATTCCAATTAATACCATAGTTTGGGCAGGATTCCAAGCAAAGAAGATTGTAGGAAGACAAAGATAAATAAATTTGGTGTACAAGTTGTACTTGATCTGCTTGAGCAGATATAAGGAGATTAGGTGGAGATGATCCATGAATGTAATTTTGCTTTTTGAATGACTTTTAGTATACATGAAGAAACTTTTTCAATGTTTGTAGTATAATAAATACTCTTCAAGCTACTTTTTGAGGAATTGTATAGTATTTACTGCATATATGAAAATTTCACTTCAAGTTCATTGTTAATTCATGTGATGATACTTTATGTGAATTAGATAACACCTTTCAAATTTTAACTTTTCAATTTGTCTTTTAGATCAACACAACATCTCACTATATCAATTGTGCATAATTATATTTATTAATGCATGTAAAAAACCCTTACCTTGTTTATTATTAGCTTTTGCTCACTCTCTTCAATACCACTTTGAGCTTTTCATTTTGTTCCCCTGATGATTGGTGGAGTGTCCACTCGAAATGTAGGGATGTTTCAACACAAAATTTAATTCAATAAACTCTCTTTGTCATTATGATTAACTGTGGAAATCTTTGTCATCAAGTTGTACTTGATTTACTTGAGAAAATAAAAGGAGATTAGGTGGAGATGATTCATGAATGTAATTTTGCTTTTTGAATGACTAATTAATATACGTGAAGAAAAAGTTGCCAATGTTTGTAGTATATCAAATATTCTCTTCAAGCTACCTTTTGAGGAATTTTATATTATTTGCTACATATATGAAATTTTTGGGTCAAATTTAATGTTAATTCATGTGATGATACTTTATGTGAATGCACCTTAAAACATCTTATAGACTTTCTTTATGAATAAATGTAAGGAACTTGCAATAAGGTTTGAAGTCAATTTTCCCTATTATTCGTTGTTATAGTTGATATAAATTTAATTGTACTACTATGTTGCATTCAAATTCATAATTATATTTTCTCATGTAGACTTTAAACTGGTGCCAACTTTGCACTAGTATATTAACTTATACTCAATAAATACAGTACTAACATTTTGAGTGTGCATGTTTTATCAGTTTGTCATCATTGTGATTGATTTTCTGCATTAAACTGTGTGAACATTTTTCAGACCAACGTTTTGAGTGGACACTCCACCCATGCTTGTTATGGGAACCATGAAAAACTCATTGTGGACTGAAAATATTTCACATAACTTAATCTAGAAAATAAATCATTAAGTAGTAACATCATGTTAGCTTTAATTCATGTTAGACATTATTGTCAAATACATTGCATCATAAAGACAATTTAATCCATGTGAGATTTAATGCTGATCGTAATGCACTGCATGTAATATAAGTATTATGGATGGATATTTTGATAATGTGACGGATGAACTAGTATATGTTAGACCCAAGTGCAACAAGCTAAAGCCAAGATTCAATCCTATGATTGAAGTTGATAAAGGAAAGATGTTGCTACTTCGATCATGAACTGAGGATGAAGGAGAGATGATTTGGATGGAAAAAACCACCTCATATATCTTCCAGAATGATAAAAGTGAGACTCTTCATGTAAATGTTGATTGATGGAAGCCTAATTCAGTGAAATGCAAGGGAAAATTTTAGAAAAATATTGGGTACCAAACCTTGATGACACATGACTTGGATCTATTTTAGTTAATACCACAGTTTGGGCATGGATGCAAAATAAATAAGATTGCGGGAAGACTATGCTAAATAAATGTGGTGTACAAGTTGTAATTGATTTGTTTGACTGAATATAAGGAGATTAGGTGGATATGATTCATGAATGTAATTTTCTCTTTGAACAAGTTATTAATATACTAGAAGAAACACTTTTCAATGTTTGTTGTATATCAAATATTCTCTTCAAGCCTTCTTTTTAGGAGTTTTATATTATTTACTAATATGAAAATTTTGGTTCAACTTCTATGTTAATTCATGTGATGGTACTTTATGTGAATTAGATAACACCATTCAATTTTTAACTTTTCAATTTGTTTTTTACATAAACTCAACATGTCACTATATCAAATGTGCATAATTATATTCAATAATCAATCTTAAAACATCTTCTAGACTTCCTCTATGAATAAATGTAAGGCACTTGCAATAAGGTTTGAAGTGACTTTTCCATATTATTTGTTATTATAATTGATATAAATTTGATTGTTCTACTCTGTTGCATTCTAATTAATATTATATTTTCTTCTGTAGAGTTTAAAGTGGTGCAAACTTTGTACTAATGCAATATATTATACTCAACAAAAACAAAGTAGTAACATTTTTAGAGTGCATACTTTCACAGTTTGTCATCATTGTGAATTATTTTTTGGATTAAGTTGTCAGTGAGTTTTTCAAACCAACATTTCAAGTGGGAACTCCATGCATGATCATCAGGGGAACAATGTAAAATTCATTATGGTTTGAAAAGCTTTGACATAGCTTAATCTTGAAAATCAATATCCAAGTATTAACATTTAATGTCAATACTACATAAGTTAATAATAGTCACAACACAATATTACTATGTTGTTAAATAACTTTATATTATGTAAGAAATTTCTTACACAAATTATTAATAATTCACTAGTCAAATATTGATGACTTTTGTTTTAATACGTAAATATAAATATTAATGATAATCAAAGTATATCATTAAATACACTTATAGGTAAAATTTCTCACATAAATATGTTATTCTTAAAATCAACATTCATCAACTTAGTTTTTTAATACATCACCACCACCACCAACAATAATAATAAATTATGTCTCTAATTCATAATTTATTTTAGTTATTACTAAGATAAAACCCATTTTACTCAAGTCATAAAATATTTTCTCGTCCATTATCAAGTGCTGCCAACTTCGAAAAATAAAACATCACACTCAAAAAAAATTATACTTAGTATGGTAACACAATCTAGACACATTAGTTAACATTATTTCAATTAAATGAAATTCCAAGATAATAATAGCGACACACATTGATTATTAATGCCATTAAATAACTTTAATAATAATATGTAAAAAATCTTCTACAATCTATTTTTCGTGATATAATTATTGATCTTAACTTATATTAGAAAATATAAATAATAGTAATATAAATAAACTATATTTCTATTCTAACTTACAATTGATTTTGATCATTAAAATAATAAACTTAGCATAGTAACACTTAATATATAACAGTTTTTCTTGTCACTTGTAAAATGCTGCCAACCTTCTAATATATTACAACATGATACTCAACACATACAATATTACTTGTTATGTTGAGAATTAAAATTGTTACAATAACAAACACATTTGTATTATGCCATTAAATAGTTTTTAAATGGGCCATTCTAAAATTGTGCCAACCTTCTACTAGTATAGGAACTCAACACCAACAATGTACTAGTTATCATATCAAATTATAATTCAATTGATTTATCATAGTAACATATACAATATTAATGTCATTACATAAACTTAATCAACTTACCATTTAATTCAAAATATAGATAAGATTAATAGAAATTATGTAAGGAATCAAAGTCTAAGAATTTCATCATTTTGAAAGAATTAAAGTCTAAGGCTTTCTTCATTTTGATTTGTGAGAAAGGATTAGAAATGTGTGACCTAGGTGTTAACATAGTCCCTCTCCCCTCATGTTGTAAAGGGTGCTAGCTCAATGGAAGAGCACCTGCATTACAAGCAGGACGATGGTGGTTCGATTCCTCCGTGCCCTAACATAAATTAATAGATGATATAAAATATTAATGATAATATAAAGATTGTAAGATATCTATATTTTCAATGTAAATATGCTCTTTTATATTAAACACATTGTTCAAATACTTCATAAATAAATAATGAACACTTGCAATAATTAGTTCAGTTGGTTTTCCCCCTTTCCTCTTGTATATGAAAAAAAACAAATTGTAATGCAGTAATGCTATTCTAGTTCATAATTGATTTTGATTGTTAAAATAATTAATATTAATAAATAAGGGAGGCTTTACTAACATCAATATAATTAAATAAATTTATAGGTAATAAATTTCTCACGTTAATATATTATTCATAAAGTAAACATTCATCAACTTAGTTTTTAATACACTACCACTACCAACAACAACAATAATAAATTATGTTTCTATTTTAATTCATAATTTATTTTAATCATTACAAGGGTAAAACTTAGACTTTAAAGTCATAAAATATTTTCTTGTTTTGATTATAAGTGGTTCCAACTTCCAAATATAAAAGAACATACTCAACAAAGACAAAAAATAATTACTATGACAATGTTTATAATTGTTGTAGTAACAAATACCATGTTGGTATTATGTCATAAAATAATTTAATCAACTTAACATTTAATACAAACTATAAATAATATTAATAGAAATTATGTAAGGATTCAAAGGCTATGGATTTCCTCATTTTGAAAGAACTCAATCTAACGGAAGTTTTAAATTCTAGATCTAACCCATCTAGTTCTAATTAAGACGTAATATTTCCTTTGGTTATAATTGAGATGTAATATTTTCTTTTGAATGGTTGAATACTAAAGTTTTAGTTGAAAAAAAAAATATGAATTGATAAAATAGCTCATTGGATTAATTCTTCCAAATTTAATGGAATAGTTCTTTGAGTTGATTTTTCTAGATTTAATAGAATATGTATTTAGAGATTTACAAAAAATCTCAACGTGGATGAAGTCCTTGTAATAGAATATTTCCAAATTTAATGAAATATGTGTTGTTTCATCCTTGATTGATGTCAAGATCTCCTCGTCTTGAGAAGAGGAGATCCCAGCTTTTGCTAGGATCTGAGTGAGCCTCCCTAGGCATATGCTCATTATTTTACTGAAATCGAATCAAATACTAAAAAAGGAAAAATAAAAACAAGTACATGACAAATGCAAAAAAAGAACAATACGAAATGAGTTAGTACCAAACGAGTGCAAAAATAGAAATAAAAGGTGCACAAAAATTTGTACAAAACAAAAAATGAACAAATATAGAGTTAAAATAAAGTTAGTATGAAATAAAGGCTAGCCTAAAAAAATGAAAGCAATCCAAATTTTACACTACAAAACTGAAAATGAAAAATGAAAACTTGCATAAAACAAACTTGCATTTGCAGAAAATGAAAATACTTTGCAGAAAAATAAACACACTTGCGAAAACAAAGGAACAACAAGGATTTGGGGCACCCCACTATAGTGGATGCGTCTGGCTATTACATCACGAAAATCCCATAAATTCCATAGTGAAGTCGTCCTTGCATCTTACTGTTTTCCCCTCCCCCTTGCTGTGTAATGTGAAAGTAATATATCTATCTATCTAAACTCTGATCCCTTTTAGAACCTCCCCGACAACGATGCCAAAATGTTGGGGAAAAAACATTAAACAAATTTAACATATATCCAACAATTTAATTGTCAAACCGGAGAGAGCGTAAACTTGTGAGGTACATACAAAATATATGCATGGGCAGAGTATTACTAACTTATTCTACAACTGAAATTGAATTAAATTTGCAAAAGCAGGAAATGACATAAAAATAAATCTAATTGCAGAAAACAGGAAATTGCAGGAAATAAATCTGATCTAAGAAAGCATAAGATTGCATGAAATAAACTGATATAAACCAATTAACAATAACTTGTGAGCTCACATAAAATCAACACAAGTAATTCATAAACAAGACATCAAAATATGAAGAGATCAAACTATCTATTCTAAAATATCAAATCTATGACAACATGATCAAATCCATGACTATCTCAAAAGATGAACCAGTTCTCTACTACCAAACCACTAGAGAGGCCTCTAACCAAAATGAGGAGAGAGCCCTCCTATTTATACATGAATTCAAGATAACTAATCATAATTATAGATACACTATTCTCTCAACTTATCCCTCAAAATACTCAGCAAATATACTACTCATCCCTTCAAATCCTCCAACAAATATTAGATGAGATATTCTCTCCACATTTCCATGATCTTCTCCTTGAAATTATCCCACATCTTGAGATGAAATTCGAATCTAAGGCTAGGTGGTCACTTTTGAGCTTGTTAAAGTCTTCAAATACATTTATAAGCATCACCAAACTCACCCAACTTTAACGTATAATGAAAATATGTTATTTTCTCAATAATTAACCACAAATTCACTCAAAATACACAAAAATAAATGATTTGGAAAATAACAAGATAACCCATATTTATTCATCAAAATGGTCGATATTAATGGTTTTATGGAAGGATAAGATAGGAATAAGGTGAAAAATGGTATATGAAAGGTAAATAAAATGTGGTCTTTTTGCGGCTCAACAGTAGCCTCCTCATACAACTTTAGTAGCGATATAACCATCAATAGGTCTCATGTATGGGATATGATGGAGAGAGGGTAGATTTTCTTCTCCCTCTCTATTGGATCCCAATGACACTAAATTTTTTAGGGATAAACATGAGGATAAGGTTTCTGAGGTTCCTCTCACTCCTAATGTCTTTGATACACATCTAAGATTGATAAGTATCATAAATAGATATATAAAAAAAAATCATTAAATGAGAAATCTATTTATTAACATTAAATAATTTTTTTTTCCCAAAATAAATACATTTTATAAGCGGTGCACTTGAATAACAAAAATGCACTACACCCAATGCACTTCAGACCTCAAAACACCACTAATGGCGCACACATATACACAAGCACAACTCCAAGCATTGTATTACTTTTACATATTATCTCTTGTTTGGTGCATTGAGATCCAATCAATGCACTGTCAGAGGTGCCTTGGCATGGAATATAAGCACCATCAAATATGTTACTTTTACCATTAATTAAAATCAAAGGTTTTGTCCTGCCAAATACACATTAGCGCACTAGAGGGCTGTCAATTTTTTATGTTTCGACGACATGTTTGTTACACATCAGAGCACTAAAAATAAGGTGCAATGTCATGTACCGAACACACCATGAAATGTTATTTACTTTTTTTAAATAGATTTTTTTGATGTGCATGTGCACTAACAAAACATAGACACTATGTGATTACGGTGCTCTTGTCTCACATCAATGCACCAATATGATATTGTAGAACATTTACCTTACAAATTGTAGTAGGTTTGGTATTTTTGTTATGTATTTACGCTATGCTTAGGACATGTTAGTACACCAGTGTAAGGTTTGGTGACTTTTTTAAAGTGCACCATTTTAAGAATGTCAACACACAAGGTTGTGGTGTAGTTTATTTGATATTCACACCAATTGACAATTAATGGTTTTTTTAATTAGGGTGTTTGGTGCTTTAGGAAAATAATAGTGCGCCATGATAGAGGGGCATTTTTTTGGCACCATAATACAATAAAAGGGATTTTAATTAAGATGATTGGTGCATTAGGTGTGTAAGCGCACCAAGCTAAAGTGCAATTTATTTGATATATGCACCGATTTATATTTAATGGTTATTTAATTAAGGTGTTCGATGCGCTATGAAAATAATAGCACATTGTCATAGAAGGAAGTTTTTTCCCACACTGTAAAACAATAAAATGATTTTTACTTAATGTGGTTGGTGCACTTAGGTATGTCACTGCACTAGGTTTTAGTGTGTTTTATTTGATATGAACACCATTTTACATCTAATGTTTTTTTAATTAAGGTGTTCGGTGCACTATGAAAATAATAGTGCATTATGTATTGGGGAATTTTTCTCATTATGCTTGCACCCTAACAATACAAGTCATAAAATTTACAATGGGCACTATCACATGACGTGAGATGAATGGCTCGAACGTACCACACCAAATTTTTTATTTTTTGAAAAGTGTTGGTAATAACTCCCGATTCGATATTCTATTCATGACTAAAACATTAATTTATACATTACAATGAGGCGGTTGAGAACCAGCCTTTTCACCTTCCCGGGCAACTATTCAAATTCCTATTTAATTATTTATTTACAA
>LPNX011124184.1:189214-203724 GCA_001517045.1 Pseudotsuga menziesii
TCGTCAGTCGAATGGTGCCCATTCCCTTTGGTTTAATACTAGACTTATCTGCAAATTAAACTATGCCATCTATTTTTTCATTCAATTCTTCAAAACAGTCTTTTCTAAATGTCATATGTGATGTTGCACCAGTATCAAGCAGCCAACAATCTTTGTAAGATGAAAGAGAAGTCATTTCATTAAATCCAAGATTACAATGTGCAACAATACAATGAGCAGAATCAGAAGATTTACTAGCATCTTGATGTTTATTATCATCTTTCTTCTGGTTGTGCTTGTCTTTGATGAAGTCCCATGAAGCCCAACACTGATCTGATGTGTGCCCAGTCTTTCCGCAACGCTTGGACTGCAAATCTGATCTTTTGGTGAAGTTATTTCTGCCCCCTCTGCCTCTGAAGTTTCTTCTTCCTCGTCCTCTTTTGCTTCTTTCTCCTTTGGCATGATCTTTGGTTTGGTCTTTGGCATGGTTCTTTGCTTTTTGAGAAAAGCAAAGTGATTCTCCAGTAGGCTCGGTTGTCTTCTTACCAAAGGCTTTCTCTCTGTCAGCTATCTTTTCTACCAGGGTGTCAAATGTTAGAGATTTGAACTTGTCACTAGCTTGCAATGACTTAAGATAGTTGGAGTGAGTAGGATACAAAGATTTTACAAATGCTGCAAGAGGAAGATCTGGTTTCATACTAGAGGCTTGAATCTTGTGCATGATGGCTTTGATTTCAGAGGCAACTAACATAGGATCATTGTCTTTTACTTCAAGATTGAATAATTTTAACATTCGTTGAATAACTTCCATTTCACTGTGTGAATCATACAGTTCTTTTAATGTTTTTAATGCTTCAAAACATCATTTTGCAGACAATATGTGATGGCTCACCTCTTCACTGACAGTGGCAGTGATTACAGCTAAGGCTTTCTTGTCTTTTGTTCTCCGAATGGCTTTCTCTTTCTCTAATTCTGGAGGTCGAGGGTCTGTGGTTATGGTCTTTTCATCCGCTGTCTCTATTGTGGTGCCTTCACAAATGCCGTCCCAAAGGTCATTGTAGATGAAGGCAGATTTGATCTTCCTCCACCATTCTGAATAGGTGTCTTTCCCAGTGAGGGTGGCACTGACTATAGATGCTATAGATTGCATTATTACAACTATCAGTGTAATTTTCAAAGAGAAAATAAAAAATTAATAACCTTGCAGGTCTACAGTCTCTGCCAAGGTGAATACAATGCAGGTTTATAGCAAATATATGAGTAGATACAAAATATATATTACTGTCAGTCATACACAGCCTTATATTGGTCTGCAATATCAATCTCAGCCCCTATCTAGACTTTGTAAGAAAAATAGGGTTTACTTCAAAAAATTAGGGTTCACTGCAGCATATATATGATCAACGCATATATATATAATCAATGCATATTATCTTTTAAGGCCTGAAGCACAGGTCTTAACATGCAGTCCACGCTCAGTCTTTAGCAGTCTTTAGTCCACGCAGAAATCAAATAGACCATTGTTACAGCAACAAACCTTTGTAGCCTTGGGTATAACTCCCAGGTAGTCTTCAACAAGCCTTCAACGTGACTAAATTGAAACAGCATACAATTCTGGATTGAAGAGCTCTCAAAATGGAAATATCAACAGCATGTATTATATCAACGCAGTCACACGCAGTCACAAGATAGGTCGCAGCCTTCAAAAATAATCACCAGCATTACCGCTCGGGCTCTTCAGGCTTCACGCAGGCAGTCTCCCACTGCACAATCTCTCCACGTAGCCTCAGTATAGTCACGTACAACAAAATGGGTTTTCAGCAGTCTCCACGCAGGCGTTAGGGTTTACACAGCTCCAACGCAATGTATATCAATAAATTATCTCTCCAGGTGCAGTCTTCAGGAAAATCGCAGCAGTCATGGCTCATCGAAATCAAAACTCCCAGCCTATATACTCACGGGGATATACTCGCAGCATAATAATAAAATAATCACCAGGTCTCTTCTTCAATACGCTACGTGCACTATTCTACACAACGTTTTCTTGGATTCAATGGGTTTGTTTTGACATTCAACAATACAGATTAGGAGAATATCAGACCTCCAGCAATCACGTAGGCTCCAACATTCAAGAATACATATTTAGAGAATATATAACCAAACAACTGCAAACCAGCGATAATATAACCAAACAACTGCAAACCAGCGATGGAAACCCCTAGGGCTTGGCCTTGACTAAACGCAGGAGAGGAGTCATAGTCACAAAACGCAGGAGAGGAGTCTCACTAAAAAACGCAGCACAATTAAACTCCAGGCATAGTTCTAGGGTAGAAATTAGGGTTTGGTAAGGCAGCAGCCCACGCTATCTCCAACGCATGCAATGAATGCACTGGCAAGAGGGAAGCGCAGAGGGCAGACTATCGATGGGCAGGCAGCCAGGCAGCCTGAAATAGATATGCCAGAACAAAGGTCTGGCAGGAAAGAGTTACGGCAGGTAGCCCTGCTCTGATACCACTTGTTGGTAATAACTCCCGATTCGATATTCTATTCACGACTAAAACATTAATTTATAGATTACAATGAGGCGGTTGAGAACCAGCCTTTTCACCTTCCCAGGCAACTATTCAAATTCCTATTTAATTATTTATTTACAATAATCCTGACGGATTATATTCTAACAAAAAGGATGGAAATTTAAGGGTGAATTTTAAAAATTAATCTACTAAAAAATAAATTGAGGTGATAATCAATTTACCTAGACTCTTGCTTGTCAAGGAGGCATCGTGGAAATATATGGAAAATGTGAAATTTTTCCCACTGTTTGGAAAAATTCAAAATGTATCCAGTAGCTAATAAGAATGAGCAACGTGTCCACATGCAGTACAAATGTCAAGGTGTCTAAGGGGGAGATGTACAACACCAGTGTTGTATGGATGAAAATTACTGTAGAAAGTAAAAATCATTTTTACTTTGTTGTATTTTTTTTTTTATAAAACCCTATTGTGGTGCACCCAAATTGTGGATGCACCAGTGTCGTTTATAACATAAACCGCATAAGAAAGGTACTTTGAAATTAAAATATAATTGTTGTTTTTTTCACTAACACCATGTGAATGTTTTAAGCATGCACCAGTGTGGTCCATGATTTAAAATGCACTATTGGAGAAATTTTGAATTAAAAATTTAAACTCTAACACAATGTGTCATGTTTACATACACCAAAATGCGATATAGATTATTAATGCACCAATTGTGAAAATAAATTTTTTCCACTTGAAGTTTTTTCGGTGCACCATTTTATTTCAAGCACTAGAGTGATTTATAATAGAAAATTCATCTTAAATATAATTTTAAAGTAAAATATAAAATCCCATGGTTTTTATTTTCGAAATTCCCCCCCTAACACAGTGCACACATTTTGATAACACATTGGGGAACTTCATACTATTAAATGCACTACAGTAGAAATTTAAAATTTTTGTTTCCAGACAGATGCATAAACTATGCACTAGTTTTCTTTGGTTGTATACACAATGATGAGATATATATATTTTTAATGCATTGATTGCAAAAAAATAGTTTTTTTTTCACTTGATTGTTTTCCTGGTCATAGTGCAGCATAATTTGTGTCCATGCTATTGCATATTTGTCATAAACGCACTGATTTGTATTGATAAAACACATTTAGAAAAAAATATATGCTAAAACCTCTTACTGCTCACCTCCACTTGTGACATCCACTATAAACGAATATTTGGGATGTTTTGAAAGGAGCATCTGCTATAATCTATGCTAAAGGGATTTTCCTTGTAGTTTTATTCATGTCAGTATGTATGATGTGGAAGGATTGGCTTATCGATCCACTAGAAATAGTTTCACATAAAAGGAATCCATGAAATTCTTTATCTAACCCTTTCTCTTTAATTGTATTCTCAGCAATGGTTCCATGGATAAGGGTAGGTCAAATCATCCTCAAAGATTGTATATTTGTCATGATTTATCTAGTGAAATGGTTGGCTAACCCTTCATCAAGTATATTTTCCCATAAGCCACTAAGGAAGGTTAAAGCAACCCTTCCTGTAGCATTAAAATTTCAAGGTGATGAGAATATAGAAGCATTGGAAAACCTTCCTCAATTATAATATTTACATCTGGGGTGTCTATTGGAAGGGTTTACCAATTGATACACTAGAAAATTTTTCACATAAAAGGTACAAAAGGGAAGCATTGACCTACCCTTTTTCTTAAATGTTTTTTCCATGTAGGATGACCATATTGAAGGTTTGATTGACTCTTTCTCAAAAAATTTATCCCCGTTGCATTTAATCTATTGAGAAGTTGGTTGACTCCTGGAGCATATTTGTCATGGGATAGGTACCCTTAAGAATTTTAGGTTGAACCTTATACTTGCATAGAATTTTCATGGATGTGTAAAATAAATAAGGGTTGGTTGATTTTTCCCCAAGAATAATAATCTCATATGGGGTCTCCATTGAAAATTTCCAGTATTCATTCAACTTCATGGCATTCTCAACTTGTAGGACCTGTAAGAAGTGTTAGTTGAACCTTCCTCAATTATATTATTTATGTCTTGATTTATCTTGTTTAAATCTTGGTCAACACTTCAAAAGTAATATTTATACTAGTGTAATATATTATGATAATGTATGTTTCTAACACCATCATCCATGCACATTGTATAATTTCAATCTAACATCTAGATGTATAGCTGTAGTATTTCCCATTGTGGAATAAAGAGGTTGAGTCCTTCTACAAAGGTGATCCTTTCTTAGGGACACCTTTTATGATAGAAAACACCACATGTTGCATATAATTCATAAAGTATATCTCAATAATTTTGATTCTTCTAACACCACAAGATAGGCTACCAAGATAGAACACTTCCAAGGTATTATTGTTGACATGATAAAACTTATATTGGGCTTGTTATATTTGGATATGGAATATTCTAAATTCTAGAAATGGACTAAGAAATTCTATGTGATATATGTTTCTTGGAGTCATTTATTGAAATCCATATATGCTCATTTTCAAATAATTATTTGTTATTTGGGTCACTTGACCAAGTTGTGAGAAAAATAATAGTGGAATTTTTTTATAGTAGCCTTCAAGTAATTTCAAATCCACATAAAGGGAATGATATTTTTTTAAATAATGCTTTAAACATGTTATGAAAGAAGATAATTGGGAATAGGTATCCATGGCTCATCCAAAACATTTGTTAGATTTTTTTTAATAATATAGATAAGAATAGGTGGTTGTAAGTGTACAAAAAAAAATGTTCCTATTTATTCCCTTTCCTCAATCTAGTCCGACATCTATGTTGTGATGAAAGTTGTCAGAATGATAAAAGGCAAGGTGCATATTTCTTGATGAGGGCTGGAATCTCACCAATAAATTTACATATAAATAATAACACTCTGTACCTATCACTCATCATGCATTTTTTATAAAATACAAAGTTGGGTAATGAGAAAAAATAATACCTTTAATTCAAATCTTTTTTAGGATTCTTTTTGAGGATCAATACTTGGATTCTGGTTCACTACTCTTGAGATTTCCTAAACACACCTGCACACATGAAGAATCATGCAATAAATATTATCAGGGGGGAGTGAATTAATTGTATTAGATAAAAAGAGATTCAATATTTACAATCATTAGTAGTAGATTTTGGTGTCCTAAAACATCTAAGTCCTATCTTTCATCCTTAGCCTTAAATACAAAATCTTGAAACTATGGAGACACTCATTCTCTCTTTTAGAGTAACAATATAGGATCTTCCTTCAATCTAACCTCTAGGATATCTACCCGAATGGTATCTTTTATAACCTTGGATTAGGTCAAGAGTAGGAGGTGATCCCAATAGTAGGTTATAATTCCAGTGTGCATGCATTGAATTCTTAACGAATCTCTTCCATGCATAATTGATCTTTAATTTCACATTTTAGTGAACTTTTCATGTATATATCCCTTTCTTTAAGCCTTATCCATGCATATTATCTCCAAATTAGAAACCATGTGACCTTGGTCACCTCCTTAAATCCTAAACTAATAACTAGTAACTCCTTTCTTCAAAAAATGTAGCAATTAGACCTTATAAAAGTGTAATTTTTTAGTTTTTTTGAGCCAATTTGATGTTGACAAAGGACCCTAGTGTCGATTTCTGGTCTTCGTTACTAAGGGTGTTAAGTATTATTATAATAGATTCCCCCTAATCTTGGAGGCTAGAAGAAAACTTGGGGGATGAAATACATTAACTAAATAACATGTTATTATGGTTGAAGGGACAAGGTGCAGAACTATAAGTGCAAGAGTTGGCATGTACCTGCAAGTAAGAAAACCATTTCCAAAATATATAATATTTTCCGTAAAGTATGAATACCTATTATTAGTAGTAAACAAGCATCGTCACCCAAAATACATGTTGTATCCATGCCAAAAGTACATATAGAATGTAACCATGCATTAAGAGCAGTTTAATATATAAAATTCTCCAAGGTACTTTAACATGGAAGTCTAATCTCGTGAAACTTATAGAGTTAACATCGATGATTGATACAACCATTTTCCCCAAGGAATTCAAACCAAACTAATGATAATATGATTATATAACATGCAAATAAATGGACTGGAGTTGAGCATAAGAAGACTCCATATGATCACTAATAATTTATGTATGTCGTTGATTGAGACGAGGTGACCCACTAATAATGAAAATGAGCTCCAAGGTAATAAGTACAATTTAACAAGTGTGAATAAAGGATATGTTTTTAAACATTTCTAGAATAAATTGATTATGGGTCATTAATGTATATCCACTATAATTTGCGACTATGCATGCCACTAATGACTATAAGTTCCAAGGTACTATGGGTGTTCCTAGAACCACTTGCTCGATATTGATTTAATGTTGATAGGAAGAGGTCTATTAGAAGGAGGTAACTAAGGAATACCACATTAGCAGACACCTAACAAATATACAAGTTTTTTATAAGATTTATTAGGACTAGATATGGGAATATCTATCACCATATATGAACACAACAGAGGTTGACATGATTTATCAAGAATATTTGAGGAATTTGCAATAGAATTAAAATTTTCCTTGTACATACACCACAATTCATAGTGAAACCCAACAACATAACTCAAGTAACAACCTCAATGAAATCAATTGATTCCATATTTATTGATGAATGCCCCATAATGATAGGAAGGATAAGTCGTCAATGGAGTATAACTCATAATCATGGTACAAGTTCCCAAGGAAAATGTTTATAAACTGGATTAACAATGACTAATGCAAATATGTGTTGTGTTCTAGGGAGACAAAGACTCGCAATTGTAGTTTATCTCCATGATGAAAAAAATGGGTTTTCCCCCTCTTTGGATTTTATGTTTTTTTCGATGTTTTGTCTTCTTCATTTTGATTCAAATCTTGAAAAAAATAATAATGCTATAATAAAATAATTGAAATGTGTGTCTCAATGGTTTACACCTACATTCCAAGGGAACAGGTCAGACCGTGGTAAGGATAAAGCTACAAATAGGGGTTGACCTAGTTATATATAGTCATCATGATGTTTATTCTAGAGATAAAGATCAATTAAACAACATAAAAGGTTTATAAACATAAATTATAAAAAGTGACCGCAATAGACAAGAAGAAACATACACAATAATAAGTGAAGTAACAGGAATAGATGCACAAGTCGGTATTTTAACAAATGATGGTGTAAATTCAAAAAAATAGGGACCTCGTATGGAAATGGAAAGAAAAATATGATGGTACTAATAGGGATCCTAGGGATATGAGAGAACCTTAGCATGCACACCAAAATGGAAAGAGGTTGTTGACTATAATGGCCATGTTCAATAGGATCTTCTATTGCATTGGTGGAAAATGCAGATATAACAAGATCATGCATTGATAGCTAACATGTTAGAACTTAGGGAAAATTTGGGTGGAAAAAGGTTTAAATGCATCATAATGGAGGGAAATATGAAACCTATATCCAAGCTTCCAAATATACCTATTCAGATCAAGGAATGTGCAAAGAATTATCCTATACTTAGGTATAATTAAATGAAGTATTATCATAGTGACCTCAAAAAATATTCCTTTATGTGGATGTAACTGAATATTCATAACTTTGAAGATAACTTCATATGAAGATAAAATAGTTTCCAAGAAACCATGTGAGTTGGGAGAGTTAACATCCCATATGGGAAAAGTGAAAGAATTGTATTCCTCCTTCAAGGGAAGATTTTTATATGAATTTGTAGAATCCATTTCAATATATTGGTATGAAAAATATATGATGGATAATGGTATGATATGCCCATAGGAACCACATTCCAAAGAATTGGGAACTACCCGTTCATATTTTTCCATCGATGAACATTCCAATGAGGCTAGATGTGAAGGCATAGTGTCACTCATTGGAATGGGTTTTGGAAAAATTGACAAAAAAAAGTAATCCATAGATGTTATGGTAAAATTTTGAGCTACCTAAGTGGTAGATACTAGTGGAGGAAGTGTAAATGTTCCCATGAGGGAAGTGTGATTAAAAATTTCGATTCCAATACCTCAAATGACCATTTGTAAATCTCTGATGAAAGATATGTTTGTTTGGATATTGGTACTTGTATCACACATGAAGTAATGTAATTGGTCAATTGTAACAATTTTCCCCTGATGAGGAAAACTGAATCACTAAAAAAAAGAATATACTAATTCCATCATTTCATGTATCCAACCATTCCTCAAAAGAAGATTGTAATCTATGGAGGCATCAATTACTTTAACTTTAACAATAATTATCTTACCACCCAATTCAATCGAAAAAGTATTGATAAATTTGTGAGGCTATAAAGAATGACCATAAAAACACCTTTAACATAGTATATGATGGAGCTAGGGTGGGTAAACCAAAATATTTCTAACATGATAATGACATGATGCAAGTTGAGATCCATCCATTAATAATGGTTCGAAATATATTCTTACCATAAGAAGCTACTTTTATCTAAAAAGTGATTTGCGAAGGGAGCCTACATGTAGCTTTTTCTAAGTCAAATGTGATAAAATGACTATTGGATTGATTGGTAGCTCTACTAGAATATGATAATGACTTTCACTACATGGGAAATTGTTGCAATCCTTGCAATACTAACATGGGACATGGTGATTGAACTAAATCCTCAATAATACTATAATTGGGAGGAGCACGTGCATTGGGATTATGGGTATTCCTACATAGTATGTATTTGGGATGGAGAGGGATGATATCATTCATTGGTTTCTGAACTGTAAGAGAACAAATAGTTTGTGAAGTATAAGGATACAAAATGGTTGCAAGGGCATCATATGAATGAACCTGAGTTTGGATATGAACATCATGATCACACATGAAGACATTGGAATTAGGAACATTACCCCCTAGTGGGTGACTAATCTTGTTACATTATGGAAGAGTACCTAGTACAATAGCAATAATTGGTTTCTACTACAAGAATGGATGAGTTAACATGGTGGGTTGTTGTAGACCCCCCCTTTGATCCAAAAAAATATGGATCTCATCCATTTGAGGGAACTAGTGGGTTGGATGATCTCCCTAGAAAATTTTACAAGTGTATTTTCATTTCCATCCTTCATGAATGATACTATATAGAGGATTTGGATCAGGAACAGATATTGTCCTAGGAGTATCATTTTTCTTATTCTTGGATTTATTCTTATTTCCTTTGGGGCATGTGGCTTGTATTGTAGGGATGTCAGTGTTAGTGTTTGAGAAAAAATGGAGATTCTTCAACTTTAAAACTTTAATCCACAATTATAGTGCAGATAGATGACATAAATAATACAAATATATAAATAAATCAAACCATAAAACATAATATATACCATAGGAAAACCCTCCATTGATTTAGAGGATAAAAAACCCAACAAACAATGTTAGAGTATGATTGATAATTTACATAGAATGATTACAACACCATAACAAAATTATTTTTTCAATAGAAAAAGAGAGTAGAGATCAAATGGAACACTGTAATTGTGTTTCCAAGTGCATAACACTTCAATAACAAGGCAAAATCAGTTATACAAAGAAGGTAGTGAATATTTGCATGCTTCAGTAACTTGTTAACACTGAGAACACTGTCTCATCTTCAAACATGTGCCCCCACACACTTGGTGACAAGTTGACACTTTATAATTAACTGCCACATTGAATATATGAGACCCTTTATTAATTCACTGAGTTTAATTGTCTCTAAATGAGTTGTTAACTAAATGAACCAAACTGAACTGAAGTGAACTGCATTTAACTGAATGGAACTGAGTTGAACTGAATGTAACTGAACGTATTTTTAATGTCACAACACATAAATGAATGTAATTGAACAAAGGTGAATGTAACTAAATAGAATTGGATGTAATTGAACAAAACTAGCATTTCTCCATCAGTGTCATATCCAACAACTACTTGCATAAATTAAGGATTTGATTCCTTAATTAACGGAAATTTTTTTATCATAATTAAGACTCAACTAATTTCTTATTAATTCGAGTACACTTGGAGGAATACATGGGAAATTTGAATTCTCTCTCTATCTCTGTGCTCATATTAAATTTATGTGCATGTTCCATATGTGTTTTCATTAATTATATATCATATCATACTCATAAGAATTGTTCCAAACCTATCATCATATGTATTACCCCAGGTCATATAGTCACATGCTAATGTAAATCACTCTAGGGTTAGCTAATCCCTAAAAAAGACTTGTAGCACCTATTGACCCTGACTAGTCAGACATCACATTGTATACATATCCTTGAGACTTAATGCAATGTAATTCATGTGAACTTAATACACCATAAGTTTCAGACTTCATACAACACAAGTCTCAGGCCTTAACATAAGTTTATGATATTAATGATAAAGTCCTAGTACAAACATATCTCCCGAATAGGACTTTATCAAGGTCCTAGATTGATATAACACAAGCTCTTTAACTTAACACAATAAGTCACTGAACTTAATACAACATAATTTCCAGACTTGACACAACAAGTGTCATGGAGAGGACTTTAACTTAATACAACATAAGTTTCATATCTTACACAACAACTCCCATGGAGGATTACTCTTGATGCTGTACATCTAACACTCCCTCTCAGTGAGGGAGACATTCTCTACCATACCATGAATTTCCTACCACACCAATCTTATCTCGGATGTGTCAGAACTTCGTCACAGATAGAGGATTGTCACAAATTTTGAATCTGCTCATTAGTAGCTATGTATTGGAATTAATTTTACATGACCATGACTTCAATGAAGTAAAAATTCATCTCAAATGTGTTTTATCATAACACACATATATGGTATTTAAGAAAGATTGACTATTAATACCTAATAAATGTAGGATTAAGTATTTCACCCCAGTAGGTAGCTTCCCAAAATACACTCCTCCTTAGTATGTAATACTATCTACAAACATATTTTTCTTCTGAAGTAATCTCAGACATACATCTTGCTTATGTAGTACTAGCCACAATACACCTAGCTTTTGTAGTACTAGCCAAAAATTACAATGCTTATCTCAAGATAAAAAAAATATCTGGATAGAAAAAATATATAATAGGTCTTCCATGTAATAAAGATCCTATTATAATGTACCTCAAAAGGTACTCAAACATATGCTTAGTAGTAAGCATAAAATACAACAGGTCTACTCAAGACCAAGCAACTACTTACACATAGTAGCATCACCTGGATCCAATCTAGATTAAACTTTCTCTAAACAAGAAACCATGGGTTTTAAATCCATTACATACAACATTACACAAAAAATGTGTAATAAAATGCATAAATAAAGTATCATCTTTTCATTCACTCTTCAACATTTGTTGACTTCTTGAATCGTCTGCTATATAGAGAAGTTCTATGTGAGATTTCCATTCTCTGTGATACTCTTTAAGGCCTAATCATTTTCTCAATGATCCTTGTTTTTATACTGTAGGACCCCAACTACCTCTCCAAGAGGTTTAACTGTTCTCTGACAATCCATACTATAACTCTTCTTGAGTATCAATAGTCTTTGAGAATTTGACAATGTATCTACTCATTTGGATTCTCTCCATTGAGATTGCCTCAGTAATGTACCATGACTACCTGATGGGGACTTTATTGGATGCCTCATGTGAAGACACATCAATATTCCCTCTTCAACTAAAGAAGTTTTTTTGTACTATACCAAGCTTGTCACAAATATAGGCTTAGTAAGAATGCTGACAATGATTTTCATTTGTGGACATGTACCATGTCTCGTATATAACTGAATAGAAACCTAAAAATATTTATTGCTTTTCAAAATGATCTATCTAGAAAAACACATGTGATATTCCTCGATCACTATACTAGACATATTTCATATTGCTTTGAAACACCATTTCACTAACCAATACATATCCAAGTCCACATACACTTTGTACCCAGTAGGTACCACAACACATGCTTTGTACATGTCTATGTACATGCTTCAAAGCATATAACAGATCATGGGACATGTAAAAAAACAAATACATATCACCTAGATTGATATCCTCTAAATATGAAATAAGAATTATAAACTTTCACATTTATCTTCATATGTTTGGCGATGGATTTACAGTCCATCATCCTGAAAATCTTCAGGTTCTTTTACTCCACATTTTCGTTAACCAAGTAAAATCTTTGTCTGTTGACTGTCACACCACTAATCATAAGAATCATAAAATTATTCTTAAATATAGTTCTCATCTTCCTTCTGAATATGAGCATGATGCATGTCTCCTCTTTAAAAAAATCTACATCAACCAATTTTATTGGTTTCTTTAGGAGATAGTGAATCTAGCTACTCCCTCTCACCTTCAGGGTGTGAGAGTCATAATCTGGGTCCTCCATCACAGAGACTTCATGCTCATCTATGTATGAATATCTTCTTGAAAGATGAATGTAAATAAGATAATTTAATTATATTCAAGAGTATTTACATCTCTTAGAATAGGATTAGGGATTCTATTCTGACTTCTTCCCAATACATAGGAACCTTTCGATATGCTACCAGAAGATTCTTGCTTCACAACATCCCTCTCTCTGTTAAGATTAGAAATCATAATTACTCTTCATTCAATACATGTCATTTTACTTGTAGGTCAGCGAATATAGTTTTTCCCTACAATCCAAATTCAATCAAGTTATTATCAACCTTGCATAATCCAACCCTTTCAATAAAATTGACATGCAAAATTTTTTAACCAATGTTTCAGTATAAACATATATCATGAATCTTAATCACATGAATACTTCAATGTATTTGCAGTGGTTCATATAGTTATGTACACATTAAACCAATGATTCGACATAACCCCATTCATATTTCATGTAATGTTTTGCAGTACTATATCAGTCTATATTTAGATCTCATTAAGAATTATGCAAGCCCTTATTCTTCTTAACAAGATTTTTTTTATTTACCAATAAAATATAAATATTGTAACGTGTGCTTTTAATCATTTTTATACCACAAGATCATTCCTAATCCTAAGAAAACATATTGCATGAAAAAAAATATGATTTTATAAAAGCATATGATAATTAAATAATCATGCAACCCAACATTGATATCTCATGAATCAATTATGCAACTCTATATTCATATCGTTATGAACAATCATGCAGCCCAGCATTCATATTTCATGAATTGATCATGCATCTCTATATTCATATCTTTGTGAAACAATCATGCAACTCTATATTCATATCTTTATGAAATAATCATGCATTCTCTATATTCATATTTTATAAAAAATCATGCATGCTCTATATTCATATCTTATGAACAATCATGCATTCTCTATATTCATATTTTATAAAACAATCATGTATGCTCTATATTCAAATTTTATAAATTTTGTTATTTGTCAATAAAGGAAAGACAATTAACATATAGCCTCACAATTCCTCATCTAAGGAATACAAATCTCTATATGACTGTAATGAAAACATTCAAAAGCATATAGATCTAAATAACATATAATAAAAAATTTGGGTATTTATCTTTTATTGTTTTGCATGATCCCTCTTGATCTATGCTTCCTTGCAAAGATTATTGGAGTCCCTTGGTCTTAATCTCTTTGCAAATTTGAGTGCATGCAGGAATACCAGCATGGAGAAACTGGATTCGATGCAACATGAGGAAAATGCTCTTCTTTAAGGAAGACTTCTTCCAACTAGCATCCTCTTCTTCGTATGAGATATCAAATCTATGAGGCTCTCACTATACACAAGATCCATTTAATAATGATAATATCCAAACCACAAATACTAGGGTTATTCCATTAATTTGTACCCTGTTACCACCTAAGTTGTACTTAGTGGTTTTCTATCAAGTGAGCCTGGTGAACCGGACAGGGCTAACTTGTTCGGACTTCAAAGAGACCTTTGGAAGTACTT
>LPNX011124184.1:212295-230907 GCA_001517045.1 Pseudotsuga menziesii
ATAACCACACTAAGAAATCATCCGTAGTAACTTAATAGGGTCTACCCCCCTTGGCTTCGTTAGGAGTTGAGCCTAAATGGAGGAGTCAAGAACAAGGTGACATCCTTTACTCGAGACTTTCCCCCAAGGACACACCGAGTGGCTTGAAGATTTCTGCCACATGACCCAGGTGTGTGAAAGGAGGCAACATACCCAATGGGAAAATGACCATAACACAAATTCTAACAATTTCATATTGAAATACCTAATCGTATATCTCAAACAATTGTGAATATTTGAAATATTCTCTCAAGTAAGCTAAATCATCCCATTATGAAGTGGGTTTTCAACTGTTCTGTCTAATTCCTCACGGATTGATTAGAATGTCTCCATGAAATTTGTCTCATGAAAAGTGATGGAAATGGTACATATTGACTTGGTATTTAATTCTCTCTTCATTGGATAAAGACTCCTAACTGACTGAGGTCACATAAACATCTAGATGATGCTCCTTAAGAATTCTTAACACCCTTTCCTTTCATGTGTTGAAGTAATAAGCACCTCCAAGTCGGTATTTCGGTTGGACAGAGATCAATGCCATGGCTGCAAGCTATTTGCTTAATACTTCAAGATCTGCCTAAGCTTTAGTTTCTTACGCAAACTAATCTCTTGCATGACCTTTATCCGATACCATGTAAATGTTTGAGAAAAAAATGGAGATTCTTGAACTTTAAAACTTTAATCCACAATTACAGTGTAGATAGATCTCATCAATAATCCAAAGACATAAATAAATCAAACCATAGAACATAGGATATACCTTGGGAAAACCCTCCACTAATTCAGAGGATAAAAATCCTCACAAACAATCTTAGAATATGTGTTACTGGTAATATTTCAATAAGTACAGACATAGTTTGTTCCCTTATCCTGTGTGGTGCAAGTGTAGAACAAAAGGACACATCGATGTATCCACCCCCTAGATGACTGATCTACTTGAATGCCAAGATCTCCTTGCCTTGAGTGTGGAAGGTTGTCCTTGTTTTTTAGATCCTTTTACGATCAACTATGCTTACAAAGAACACAAAAACCAAGACAAAAAATGAGAGTGACAAGATAATTTAGTGATCTATACTAATGATCAAGGAAAATAGTAATAAACAATCAACATTAACATGAATCATTTATGGGAAAGGGAAACATATTTTTATTAAAGATGAGAAAATAAATCTACAACCAAAGGCTTGATGTCGAAGCTTTTATTTTACAAGATATTTTCCTCACTCACACACACTTCAAATTATGCAACATATTACTCACAACCACTTTCTCTTTACCTCCTATACCAGACTTGAATCCAACAACACAAGGATGTTGTCATGGTTTCTCCATCACATGGTCCATGTAGCTTGCTTTTATAGGCCAAAGGAAGCCCAAATGGGTTGAGATATTTAGGGAGGATGATAGGAAATGATCCCTAGGTGTTATGAGGTCGAGTGCCAGCTTTCCCAAGTAGTTAGGATCACCCTCCATGAGAGATTGCACCTAGAATATTTTTGAAGCTTCTCTTTTTTGACCTTTTTGGACTGTTGATGCTCCCTGTGAACAAGCTAAGTGTGTCAATTCTCTTTATAGTCATGTGACAGGTGTCACTGACGCCTTATTTCAGTGGACAAGAGGTGTCATGCTGGTATGACACCCTATGCTAGGAAGCAAGGTGCATTAGACTTCCTAGGATTGAGCATTAAGGATACAAAAGAATGTTTTGGCCAAGGAATTCAAGGGAATGGAGAATTAGGACAGTTTTTGGGTGTAACAAAATGCCTCTCCAAAGTATGATGCTAGAGTAAAGTGGTAAGTGAAATGATTTTCTAGATATTTATTTGGAATGAGATACGTAAGAGAGGTGAGTAAAGGATTGACACAAGACCACCCACCAACTATATGACTCAAACATGGTTGTAGGCCAATACACTGCAAATCCATGTATAATAACCATGTCATGGCTATTAACAATACAATGTAGATCCATGAAGAACAAGAATCAAATAGGAACATTGCTACGAAACATACAAAGTAGATACATGTAATCTTGAATCAAAATATGAACATAGCCACCAAACATACAATGTGGATCCATGACATGACTCCAAAAAATACTCCATCGCAACTTGAGGATAGGCACATATCCAAGTAAATACCTAACCACTTAGAGTCTTCATTCCAATTCCAAATGATACGATCCTATCCATGTGAATAGATTTCCTGATGTCGAACATGGTAGAACCACTTGTTTACCGGTTATTGATGTATACCGTTAACAAGTGCGAGGGAGACCATAATTGATGTCAATGATTCCCAAGGTATCCCAATACATTCCTAAGAATGTGAATAAAGGACTTGTAGTCAAAAACTTGGTGGAATCCTTCAATGAGAGACCATTGATTAAATCCCACTATAGAAAGAGAGGAAATATGACATTAAGGCATGCAGGATTCAAGGTACTTGATTCAGTTTCTAAGTCCAATTCTCGGATGATGTGTTGGCTTCGACAGGAATAGACTCATTGAAGGAGGGCCATGATGTTTCCCCCATCATAAACACAAACCAGGGAACAAAAGGTTATGTTAAAGTGATGAAAACAATCATAGGTCTTATTTAGATGTGACCGAATCAAAGGAAGGTAAGGAAATTGTATAGGTATGCTGCATAGAATGCTTTCCTTGAACATTGAACGACATGACAAATGAATTGGAAGCGTTGACTCAATGAGGTAGAGACTAGATGTAATGCAAGGATAGGATGATGCATTATTTGAATTGACCCAAAGGAGTTTAATGCCTCATGAAAATGGATAGACTCGGTGACAATCTAAATATCCAAATGTTTGAAATGAAAATGTAGACAGGTTCCATGTTCAAGGGTGTACTATGCGCTTCCATTGAAACAAATGAAATTCCTTCCCCATTCCCTTGATTTCCCCATCGTAAAGGATCAACACCTCTTTTCTTTTTAACGAGCTTGAAAAGGGTAAAAAATGCTCGATGTAGCTCATCAAGTGATGAGCCCACTCTCATATGTTTTATGAACCTGAGAAAGAATGGGTTCATTCCCAAAAAGGATCTTTCATTGTTTAATTTTACAAGTCCGAGGAAGGTAAACTCAATTGTCATTTAATGTTTAGAGAGTCTGAAATGACTAAGAAGACTACAAGGTGGACTTTTTCAAAAATTTAGTCCCTGAGGCCCAAAAAGGTATAAATTAATGCTTAGGAGAACTCTTCTAGCTGTGATAAAATAGAGTATATCTTTTTCGTAAATGAGTCCAACCAAAATGAGGTAAACTATCACCGACTAGACGATATTTCAAATACTTTTACAAGCATGAAAGGATCAAGCTTGCTTGGTGATATTTTCATGTTTAAAAAGTCTAAAAAAGAGCCTAAAGTCGACTTTATAAGGGTTTATTTTTCATAATCCATTTTAGTGTGTCTGAAAAAATAGTAAAAGAGCACTCGATACCTCTTCACTAGGTGTTTAATGAGCACGCCGAAGGTATAAAAAGCGCTCTGTAATTTATCAACTTAAACAGGAGTCTGAAAAAAGACAAAAAGAAACTCATTCGTAGCCAACAAAGTCCAAAAATACCCTTAAATATCCAAAAACGATATTAGAACATGTTTACCTTCAAAACTACAGAAAAATATGAGAAAAAACCCTAAATAGTTGATTATTCCACTAATTATTTTCAATAAAAAATTAAAATTAACCTACAAATAGTTGAATAGAAACAATTTTTCCATCATTGTGTTTTTACTATTGAAATTTGGGTAAAACTTTTGCAAAGGAATGGATTTTTTGGTAGAGATTCTAGGAATTACAGGCTACCTCTCACCGAACCGTTTAGACCAGGTAATAACCAAACCCTATCTCTTCACTTTCATGGTTCATTTTCTTGCTTTAGGTTTTTTTATTTAGCATTTTGAGGTCAATCTCAAAAGGGGGAGAGTGTGCGTAGCTTGACTCTTGTTGGGCCCACTATATGTTAGTTAATTAAAACTTAACATGCAGAGTGGTAAACATAAATTATCAACCCTAGGAATTATTTTATTTCAAAGCTATTGTGCAAGATCTATGCAAGACCAAATTCTACCTGACACTGTTATCTATTGGTATGCAATCGAAACTCTTTGTAAACTAGATCACACCTTCTTAAAAAGAAAACAAAGCCTAATCCTATTTGTAAACCCAAACTGTAAATTTAATCACACTTCAACAAAATCAATTCTTATGAAACAAGATATAATTGCATACATCTAAAAGAAGTGCTATGTTGGCCAACGATCTATCAAATGAATTAACAACACAACTACTATGACAAATCTAATAAATGAAAGCATACAACTATGATAAGCTTAACGAATGAAAGCATAAATGAAATAATAAGCAAATTTAAACAATAACACACCTACAATCAACACTATAGGCATCTTCTCAGGGAAGAGGGGCCTTCCTCCACTAAGTAGAGCTGGATCTCCACAATGAAAGTATACAACTCCAGAATTAAGAAACTGCTAGCATGGATTATCAGAATGGAATGATTACAATAGATCTGGATCAAATCCTACATCATAATATTGCTTTCTCTCCTCCCATTCTCAATGAGATTGATTACATATTTATACATAAAATTATCTCATGGAAATGAGGAACTGAACCCCCAACTTGTGATCTGTAACAACTGAAACACGGTCGTAACTGCTAACAACTTTGGAGCCGACCACAAGAGTAAATCTGGAAAATACCCTCTCAAAGAACCACATGTATATCGCAAATCATGGATTTGTTTGGAAATTTCCTTTCAAGTTAGGTAAATGAGGCTATTATGCACAAAACCCATGTCTCCAATTTTCAATATCTTTTCCATATGCCCGCAAATAGAGACACGAATCAAGGTGTTCTTATCTGGCATGTATTTTTGGTTAAGGCTGTAACAGCTAGCTGTGAGCGTCCTATACATGACAAATCACTCCACAACCCATAATTAGTAAAATTATGCATAATAGTCTTCAATTCATCAAAGATAAAATAAAATAATCATTATTAACCACTTAAAACATCAATGGAAGTAGTATGTTGTTTTACGCACAGTTATAACAAATGGATGGAAAATGGAATAATAAATGGGCGATAATGGGAAGAAAATAGATGAAATATATGTCAATAAGTGATGGAAAAATGGACAATTCCATGGCCCAACATATCCCCCAAACTGAGCTTGTTGCATGTCCTCATGCAACCCAATACCTGTGTAGCATCCAACTAGAAGAACTCATTCACTTGTTCCTTCATTTTACCATTCGCACAGTTGCAGCCAGAAAAAATGGAGAGTTTAATAGAAATTGGTAGATTCACAGCTGCTTAGTGAAAGATTTAATATAAAATTTGGCAGATTCGCAGCTGCTTAGCGGAGGATTTAGCAGAAATTTGGCGGAGTCACAGCTTATTTTTAGCAGAGAATTTGGCGAAGGTTTTAGTGACGAGTCGCAGCCCAAACAACGCTAAATTTAGCGAAGCATTTGGCGAATATTTTGGTGGAGTCACAACTACCTAAAACGAGAAAATAGACAAAATTTTTACGGTGTTGCAGCTGCATGGAATGGAAAAAATGAAATATTTTACGGAGTTGCAGCTGCACGGAATAGGAAAAATGAAAGGTTTTACGGAGTTGCAGCTGCATAGAATGGGAAAAATAAAAGGTTTTACGGAGTTATAGCTCCACGGAACGGGAAACGGGCAATATTTTATGATGTTGTAGCCTTTTGAATAGAAAAATTACAAATTCATTTCCCCCCAAACGAAAAAATGGGTTCAACTGAAATTTTTCAGTTATGTTTATACTAGTCCAATGCACCTACACACTAAAAATCAAAGAAACCCACATCAAGGATTTTGAGAAACATGCAAATTGGTTGTAAGTGATTATGGTCATTTTCTTGAAAACAATAAATTGGATTGGGATGAAAATTATCAGACTTGTTCATATTGGTAGTATGCACTTCTTGTCCAAAAATCATGATAATCCAACTTACCAATTGCAAGATATGCCCATTTCATTTTCTGCACTTTTGTAGATGAACATGAATCAAAATGTGTTGCAGCTAAACTTCTTGAACCAATATTGCACAAAATAAAAACTGGGTTGGGATGAAAATTTTCAAGCAATTAAATACCATTCTAATTCATCTCCACACCAAAAATTAGAGAAACCCACATCATGGATTTCGATAAAAATTCAAATTGGATGTAGGTGATGATGGTAATTTTCTTGAAAACCATGCATTATATTGAGCTGAAAATTACCAGAGTTGTTCTTCCTAGTGTAATGATTCTTCCTTCAAAATTTCATAAAAAACAAGTTTACCATTTTCAATATATCATTCAATCAAGTTATGCATTTTTGTAAAAAATGTGGACAAATGAGAAACAAAATGTGAACTCGATGGCAAAAGTTTTTTTGAGCATCCACAATAATTATCAAACAATTATTGGCTATGAACTTGACAAGGAATGAAAAAAACCACTGTATCCCACAAATTGAAGATAGAGCATGTCCACATGCATCTTTTCTTGACAATAGACCAATATTAAGAGTAAACATTACCTTAATGTTGCTGAGATAAAATTCACATCAGACCTTGAAAATGCTACTATAGGATTTCCATTGTGCATGTATCATGCTCATGATGGCTAAAACCAATGTATGGATTAATGGATGGTAAATATGAGCCAAGGAACTCATACCTTTCTTTGATGGGAACATATTCATAAACTAGAAATGATGCTTGTTTCTTGAGATGGTTGTAATGATAATGAAAACCAAGATCAAAGATTCGCAAAATCATGTTCTCAAATTGCCATTATCATGTTGTTCAAAATATTATTGATATGACATTCCATATTTGTTCAAATGTTGCTATAAGGCATGAATACAAAGGTTGATTGTGTTTTTTATTTTATTTGTGGAAGCAAGTAACCATGATATTTCACACAAGATGGCCATGAATCAAAAGGTTGGAAAGGATATTTTAACAGTCCATTGTATGCAACCTATTTGTCATCAACTGTGAGTGTGCCAACCCATTGAATGAATTTACCATATGTATAAGATGGTGCAAAATCTATATACCATATAAAATGTGGCTCTCAATAATTTTGACTCATGAAGATGTGAACCATCATGTGCACCAATGAACAAAGCAAACAAATCAAATAAATCATGCCTTTGTTTTCCATCGTGCTTGTGTGATTGCGAACTCTTGAGAAGGAATGGCTTCTACTTCAACTTTTTATGTTGTAGGTTCTTGTGTCTAGCCTATCCTTCTCTTTCAAGATGTGTATCAGCTGCTTTATTTCTCCTCACTATTTTTGTATGGCAACAGAGCACCATTTCTTACTACAGGTTCTTGTGTGGCAACAACAAGACTTCTTTTCTTTCTATTGGTTCTTGTGTGGCAGCAGTAAGGATTATTTTCTTACTACTGGTTCTTGTGTGGCAGCAGCAAGACTTCCTATTGTTGGTTCTTGTGTGACAACAATAAGGTCTCCTTTGATTATTTTCATGCTTGGATAGTTGGGTTGGTGAGATGTTGGGTAGGACTTTGAAGTGGATGTGCACGAATGATGAAGTGTTAGAATTGAGTGGGAAATGATGGGAATGGATGGACATAAAATGCTATATAGAAAATAGAAATGGATAATGCTTAGTGGTTCTTCATGACATTTCCCTAAATCTTTAATGAATTGAAAACTCATGCTATTTTACCTCACGTGTTACCTCCATGGAAGCCTTGGTTGACATGAATGGATTAGTGTATGCTCGAGCTATGTAGGCCAATCTGATGCTGAGACAGATGTATATGAGAGCCAAAACTAGATGAGGCTGAATTTGATCCATGATGTTGTGTTGGTTGCATGTAAGACTCCTAACTATTGGAAGAAAATGGAAAGGAATTGCAAACTACAGAATCAAATGATGCTACAAGTCATTATTTAAACCATTAGATCACATAATCTTTAGCTGCTACAAAACCAAGGTACAATTCTTACCATGCGAATGAATGTACTGAAATTGAGCATGGAAAGAAATCATTGGATTATCGGCCATTAATGTATGTCGTTAACCAATCTGAAGCAACTCACATTTGATGATAGTGAGCTCTAAAGTACCTTAGTGCATCTTGACAGGTACGAATGGATGTGCTAGAGTTGAGTCACCTGCAAGATTTGTCAATCAAGAGGCATTGATGAATCCCCATGATTAACAACAAGGAAATATGCTATTGATTCGTGCGGATACCAGGGCACTATAAAACTCTAATATCGATCCCAGATAACATTTCGGAGTCGATGGGACAAGACCATTGGAAGGTGTACCTTAATCAATTCTACATCATACAATACGAGTACAAAATAAATTATTGTGAAGAATCATAGTGAAAAATAGAACCAACATGAAACTCAGAAGTGGAAAGCATATGTGAAGTCATGATGTAGTAGTGATGGAAAATAAAACAGTTAAGGTGACTACATAAGCAATGGAAAATGGGACTTCGACGTGAATGGATTTTTAGGGTTTTGAAATGAGGAGGGTGACTGAATCTACCATAGCGCAATTTTCTACGGAGAAAACTTCATATGGCTTGGGATACCACAACAGGCAGAGTAACCATAGAAATCAATCCTTTCCCATATGCAAGAGAAACCAAATATCTAACACTAAAGTATCTCAAAACATACCTTATTCCGGACATTTGATGTAGATCCCCGTTGAGCTTTTCCACTCTTGCTTGTATTTGCAATTTGCTCTCTCAACATTCTGCAAACAAGACAAGCATTCTATATGATGGTGTTAGACCTACTCTAGCATATATAATCAATAACATATAATAATTTAAAATCATCAATGGATTCAATACTCATTTAAATACACATTATTGCACAGGAAAATATATTTCTATTAATATAAAATAGAGACTACAATAGTGACAACCTCTCTCGGAACGTCTACGAATCGGAGAAATTGAGTCCTCCACCTGGGCCTCCACCACTTCAATCCTCCATCTCTCGATAGCAAGCTCACAATAAAATGCAAGCTTGGGAAGAACACAAAGTGCTCCAAGGGACAAAGGGATGCAGACTCAAGTATAAGCTCCGACAACAATGGACTATAGTTTTCTTGCTCTTCAATTCCTCTCCCTTCAATGTATCAAAAGGGTTCCTTATATAGTGCTTCAATGGGGTAATGGAAGGTCAAATCCGAGTGATATCAAGGCATATGGAAGGCCAAGAGATAAGTGAATTGGATCCACATCAAGGAAAACTCCAAAACTATTTGGCCTTTTTCACACATCCCGATGTACGCAGGTTTAAAGGTCAAATCCACGTATATACGCGAGAATAGGTTAAAAAAGTCACGTATAGAAAATAAGGCATGTTTTCAGGGATGATATTGGAAACATCAAAGGTATAAAAATGCTCCATAGGGTCCAAAGAGTCTGCAAAGGGACAGGGAAGGCCATAAAGGTGTGATCCACCATGTGTGGTAAAATCAGTTGTAACAGATGCCCCCTAATGTGTGAGGTCAGAGGGGATGATACTATGGCCGAAATACATTATAAGTCCATCCTAGAAGTGGAGTGATGAAGAACTAGGTGGAAGAACTATCCATCCAATAGTATAATACAATAATCAAACTCTGCACATAACTGCAAGTCCATATAGTAGTCCTGGATACATAAGAGTACAATGGCCATGAATAGGCACGATACAAATTATGACATGTGTGGTCATCGCCACATACAATATAGATAGATCAGAATCTCCATGATGAAGATATACAAAGGATCATGATCTCCATGAAAGTTGAAGATATATAATGGATCAATATCTCCATAATGGATGAAAACATATGACATATACTGGAATCAAGTCACGAGAGCTGAAATCTCATGAACACTGGCATGATCAAGGAGGTAGCATACATGAAATGCCACTAATATGGAAAGTCTTATACATAATTCACTATGAGTACATGTCCTACTATGTGAATCGAGGTGTCAAGGTTGAACATAGTAGTCCATTGTCTGATTACCAGTCATTGATGTATACCATTAATAGACACGAGATCACCCATCGATAATGAAAATGGGAATCAAGGTACTAGAGTGCAAACTAACAAGTGTGAATAAATGTGTTGAGGTCAAACACTTGAGAGAATCCATCTATCAAGGGACATTGATGTATTCCCAAAATTGTCGATGGCGAGAGAACCTGCCACTGATGACTGCAAGTCTCAAGACACTCAAAATGACTCTAGATTCCTATCCCAGAATAAATGATTTGAAGTCGATGGGATGAAATTTGCTGGAAGGAGGGAATTAAGGCACCCCCCATCATCCAACATGAGGTACTTAGCAAATTTGTATAATGTGGAAGGACTCGATCATAATGTGCACGAACCAGTATTAATACTAGGAATGGCCGACATGCAAAGTCAAGAGCACTAAGGAATGGCCGACTCATGTTTCAACTTCGTTCGAACAAGAGAATAAAGGTGAATGGTGACTGAATGTAGACATCATAGACTTGATATACAAAACTGAGACATCTCTGCGACATAGGAGGCATCGACAGAGGCTCCATAGGGACTGGAAGCTTAACCAATCTGTGGAGATAAACTCAGAGAAATGAGTACAGCTCCTAAAGTCAAACTATTAACCCAACCAATGGATGTGATATATAGTGCTATGTTCGAAGGCGACATAACTCGACTGTTGCCAAATATAATATCTTTTCCTGTCCGGATTTTTGGTTTTTTTATTTTTTTGTACTTTTTCAAATATTTTGAAAAGCTTGAAAAGGAATAAAAGTGCTTTATAGTTACAGACTAGGAGGAGATGAGTGTCAAGGGGAAAACAAACTAGTTCCAAGCAGTGGAACATACCTATGCTCAATGCAGGGACACATGTGTAGGATAACGACACTCGGGGAAAAGTCCCCTCTCAGTAAAAAATGGGCAATCAAGCTACAAAAGATATATAAAATGGCTCTGCTTGGCTGGACATGAGACAAGCTAAGGCTATATGGCTGATAATCAAAGTCAGGAAAGCTAGGATAAGGCTGAATAAGGTAAGCAAAACTCATGATAATGAAATTGCAACTTGACATATACAAGGGAGTTTCGGGAAAATGGCCAGCATAAAGTTCAAGAGGAGTATGAAGCTCTTGCTAAAGGACATGGCATGACTAAAAGGGACTCCTAGACCTAAGAGAGGACTCACGACATGGGTACCAAATGCAAAAGGGAGCTAACTAGGACACCCATGTATAGGAAAGCTCTACCATTCACATAGTACCACTTCTAACAATAGCATGAAGGTTTCGTGATACCATGGAATGGGTTCGTACCTAAGGTTAATATGGAACGGTCATAAGGCAATGCATAAGTGCAAGTGGATGTGATATTGTAACCTATATGCCAGTTCAGACATAATACCTATGATAGGCACGAATGGGTCAAAACCTCTAAGAGAGTGTAGAAAAACTGGATCCTACATGACAACCATATTAGTCCAAAACAACCCAAAATAGTCAATAAAGAATCCAAAATATAGGATATAGGGAGGAATGATCATGACAAATACTACCAAAGGAAACAATGTGGTGAATTATGGGACATAAAAAAGAAAGTAAGGTGTAGAACCAACATTCATGCATCCACTACCACCCCCCTGAGGGTGACCACCGGTGTAAAGACCGAGAGAAGGGAGTCAACATCCTCCACAAATGGAGTAGAGGGAAGAATGTGACTACTCCCAAATCTATGAGAAAGGTAAGGAGCTGTGATGCCCCCAATTCTAACACCAGGGTCCACACTAGGACCAAGGATGGGTGATAGGATACCAAGCATGCCAAAAATAAAAGGATTCGAACTCAAGAGAGCATAAATATACTCAGGTAACCGCGATCCCAAAGGCCAACTACCGCACAAAGAGCACACTCCTAAGAAAATCGACGGCCAAAATAAAAGCAAACCAAGGGGAGGATATGTGAGCTCCCGAATGCAGTAGGTATGTCTCTCCTAAGAGAGGCTCAAAACTCCCATACACTACAAGCAGAGGTACGTAACCAATTATCGTGGCCCTCAGCTTCAATGCATAAAGCGACTATGCTGTCCGACCTCTACCTAGCTAGGGCACTCACAGAATAACCTTTATAAGTACCCCCTGTGATACCTACGTAAGGAAACTAAGGTCACCTCAATATAATCAATGCTCAGGTGGACACTCGCAGGTGGGATTGACCATATGGGAAGGGTAGCAAAGCCCAAGACTCAAAAAGATCCCCTAGATACGAATACAATCTTAGAAATATCTCTGGTGCTCACAAAAAGTAACCAGGGGTCATCCGAGTCACAATCATGTGCACTGCCTCGTGCTTAACTCCCATGTAAGAGGAGCATCCTGAGAAACACTAATTATACCAAGGATTTCACTATCTCACTTGGACAGAGACCTAATTGTTTATGTTCAGCAGTCTTGGAAAATTAACTTACAATGAACTATTCCAAGACTCTAAAACCTAATCTTGTGGGTGAACCCTATAAAAGAAAAATGTGTAGTTCATTTTATTATGCGTTGATTTTAATTGGTTGTGATTAATCAAAGGGAAATGGCTGTGCAACTAGTGATATGAAGACTCAGCAGTGAAATAAAAGTGCACACCATAACAAACGATGCTAGGTGCAATATTGTAGAATGAAAAATAGGGTATGCCACTACATGGGATGCATAATTATATATTCCTTTCTGAATGCCAATGCAATCCTTCCTATATGAAATCCTAAATAAAACTCTCATCCAAGCAATCCAATGCAAGTACCTCCTCAAATCCATACGCATAAAATGCAACTACCTTGTATTTTTCAATATAAAATAATGCAAAATGCAATAAAAGTCATCTAAAATTATCATTCTCTGCAACAAGTATAAAACACAAGCCCAACAAGACATCGAGGCAAAAAAGAGTAATGCACTAATGGAAAAACAAAAAGAATAAATGACTAAAACTACTTTCAAAGAAAAATCAATGAAAAAGTGGTCTTTGGTCACAAAAGAAGCATCCAACAGACAACATCAAACCCAAGGAAGACCCAACCACACTCACAACCCACCCAAAAACTTCCCACAACATCAAACTCACCAAAAGGAAGGATATACACGACTGTTTAAAGAACAGTTGCGTATATGCGTGATTTTTTGCCAAAAAGCTGCATGTATACGCATATTTTGGCCAGAAACCTGCGTGTATACGCGACTTTTGGCCAAAAATCCCTGTATGTATGTGACTTTTGGACAAACAACTATGTATATAGAGAATACAGTGGTAAAAAGCAGGCCAAGGGTCAAACCAATAAAGGGGAGTGTCAATGGATGAACATACTATAAAATGCAACACATAAACAAGGAGAAACAAAGAGCAAGTCAAGAATATCAAGCACATTGTGCCACCAAACCCCAAAGAAAAATAAGGAACCTCCCCAATATGGTCTCCAATTCAGTTACAGAGAAAACTTCCTATGGATTGGGGTACCACAACAGAAATCAATCCTTTCCCATATGCAAGAGAAATCAAATATCTAACACTAAAGGATCTCGAAACATACCTTGTTCCAGACATTTGATGTAGATTCTCATTGATATTTTCAATTTGCTCTCTCAACATTCCACAAACAAGACAAATATTCTATATGATGGTGTTAGACCTACTATAGCATATATAATCAATAACATATAAGCATTTAAAAGCATCCATGGATTCAATACTCATTTAAATACACATTATTGGACAAGAAAAGATATTTCTATTAATATAAAATAGAGATTACAATAGTGACAACCTCTGTCAGCACGTCTGTGAATCGAAGAAATTGAGTCCTCCACCTGGGCCTCCACCATTTCAATCCTCCATCTCTCGATAGCAAGCTCACAAGCAAAGGAAATCTTGGGAAGAACACAAAGTGCTCCAAGGGACAAAGGGATGCAGACTCAAGTATAAGCTTCGGCAACAATGGACTATAGTTTTCTTTCTCTTCAATTCCTCCCCCTTCAATGTATCCAAAGGGTTCCTTATATAGTGCTTCAATGGGGTAATGGAAGGTCAAATCCGAGTGATCTCAAGGAATATGGAAGGCCAAGAGACAAGTGACTCAGATCCACATCAAGGAAAACTCCAAAACTATTTGGCCTTTTGCACACATCCCGATGTACGTAGGTTTGAGGGTCAAATCCCCATATATAGGCGAGAATAGGTTAAAACATCGTGTTTAGCAAATAAGGCATGTTTTTTGGGATGATATTGGAAACATCAAAGGTACAAAAATGGTCCATATGGTCCAAAGATTCTTCAAAGGGATAGGGAAGGCCATAAAGGTGTGATCCACTATGTGTGGTAAAATCTGTTGTAACACAATTGGCTTCTTGGGGGGTTTCTTTTGGGAACAATTGGTATGACAGGTGTCTAAAAAATATTCTTGGCATGTAGCAATGAGACTTTACTTCAGAAACATTTGAATCTGTATGGTTTTCACATCAATCTCTCCATTTTTTATGTGCTCAATTCATTTGCAAATTTAGAAAAAGTATTCAAGAGTCACTCATGCATGTATTGACCTTCTTCTTCCAAGGACCTGCAAAAACCTAGCACTTGCCTGCAATAAAACATGAGATGATGGAAGAAAAGAGATTATTGATCTCTCTTCACCCAACACTTATGAAAAAACAACAACAAGCAATTACTTATAAAACAAATCCAAAGAAAAATGAATAAAGCAAAACCCATTTTATACTTGTGGGAGAGCAATGTCCATCTAGACACTACTACATTTCGATCCAAAATCCGATGGTTACTTCCGACGGCGCGTGGATTTTTTCTGTTAAACCTACCAAAAATAAGAAAGTTAATTTTTTTTTTTAAATTTTGACCATAAGCGTCGCTTAAGCGATGGCTAGCCCCATAAGTGTCGCTTAAGCGACGGCACATAAAAAAAAATCATTCCTTAAACATTTCACCAAAGGCATTTTGTTTTTTCCATTTTTTGTTTATGCGTCGCTTAAGCGACGACGCATCAAAAACAAAATCATTGATTAAACATTTCACAAAGCTCCATGGCATTTTGTTTTTCCATTCTTTGTTTATTTCATTTTGAACAGTTCTCCATGATCATCCCTATTGGAATGGAGCTCAGCTCGGAACGATCGGCTTCGATTTAGACGATATACGGTATGCCTTTTTTTTTCCCTTGTTTTCCTCCTTTTTTCTGTAGTAACTGGTTATTGTTGCGTTCATTTCTATATTGTATTCAATGTTCTACCCATGAAGTTTAACAAAATATGATTTAATTTAGTATTCGGTTAGATTTCTCCACTTGGGTATATGAAATCGTAGTCATTACCGGGGTTTAACAGGCGCTGATTGTTGTATGTGGTTTTCAAATTGTATTTTGTTGGGATTGTTGGGACTTATATTTAGGGGATTGTCTGTTTGAGTAGGGTTGGATTATAGGCCGGATACCAGGGTTTATACCTTCTCTGTTGGCAGTCCCCAGGAAGTTTCTAATGCTGGTAATATGTCAAACTGTGTGGCCTCTACTGCTCTTGGCTATCATTCCATAGCGCCTAGCTCTGATGCAGAGCACAAATCTTCTTCATTGCTGAACATATATCATATTTCGAGTTGTGATGTGGCCATGTCACCCCCCAATGCATGCACATCAGGATTCTCTGGTTCATGGTCGCCTCTTGGTTCTTGTGCCCCGGATGCATCTCTGAGCAGTTTTGTTGATAAAAAACAGTTGCTTAGCTCTCCTGAAAATCCTGTTTATGCAATTGATGGTGGTACTTGTAGTTCTTCTGAGATACGGCACTGTGATGAGCTTTTACAGGTTTGCTTTCCTTCTAATGAGAGTTTAGATCTTGGTAATCAAGATGAGATGCCTCGAATGTATTAGGTTTCCTTACATATTCTCCTTATTGATATGGTTCCTGTTATCCATATCTCTTTGGTATTAGGGAATGCACAATATAGTTCCTTTGCCACTTTTTCTTTGTTGATTGAAATAATATTGTTGTTTGATAGAAAGAACCATATCTTTCCAGTTCTATGGCTTCTTGCATTCCATACCGGTGTTACTGTGTTTATACATTCTCCCTCTTTTATCAAATGAACTAGCTGAAGCAGTTGCAGCACAGGCCATGCTATATCAACTGTGTCATGTTATTTTTGATGGCCAGTTTAACTTACTGTTCCTGATTCCTATGCATTCTATTGTCTAGATATATACAGTATACCAGTCGCTATAACCCACTATTTATTATAGATCAAGTTACTATAGCATTNTCTTTATTCCTATGCATTCTATTGTCTAGATATATACAATATACCAGTCGCTATAACCCACTATTATTATAGATCAAGTTACTATAGCATTAACTAGCAGAATACTATTACCTATTCCTACTTGCAATTCGCCTGCGTACAGAGTTAGTTGGCCACATTTCTTTTATANTCTCCTGCGTACAGAGTTAGTTGGCCACATTTCTTTTATAGAATGCAATTTTCCTTACTTGGTTTTACAAGTGCATTGTTCCAATATTGAAAAGTTTTTCCTAAGTTACATGTTATAGAAGTAAGGTTCTAGGTCTTTCATTTGAATGACTTATGCAAAGTGCACTTGGCTCAAATATATAGCTTCTGTTTGGGGGCAGGTATAATATGGTTAACCAGGGCCTAATCAAAGACCCTATTTTCTCTTTCTGGATGAATCGAAAAGTGGGTGATGAAGAGGGTGGAGAGATTGTGTTTGGTGGTGTCGATCATGTTCCTATTACACGTGAAGGTTACTGGTAGGTATGTCATAATGATCATGGCCTTATATTTAAAGAAGATAATTTATTTATGGGATATTTGGGTTACTCAATCTCTTTACCATTGTTTTGGGTTACTCACTNATGGCAGGTATGTCATAATGATCATGGCCTTATATTTAAAGAAGATAATTTCTTTATGGGATATTTGGGTTACGCAATCTCTTTACCATTGTTTTGGGTTACTCACTGTCTCCCTTTTACATTCCTTTTTTTCGTACAGTTTAGCATGGGGGACTTCCTCGTTCACTGTCTCCCTTTTACATTCATTTTTTTCGTACAATTTAGCATGGGGGACTTCCTCGTAGGTGGTCAATCAACAGGTGAGGAAATAGGTCCAGGATATTTTTGACTTAATTGGTTCGAGTTGTGCATTATCCAATAAATGATAAAAATAAGTTCCTTGGGTTGGATTCTTTGATAAAAGCAGGATTTATTGTTTACAGGATTTTGTAGTGGAGGTTGTGCTGCCATTGTGGATTTTGGAACCTCTCTGCTGGCTGGTCCCTCGGTATTGTTTGATTTATAGCTTCTAGCATTTATATTCTTTATAGAAGTATTTACTATTTATAGACATTGTGGATTCTGGAACCTATCTGCTGGCTGGTCCCTCGGTATTGTTTGATTTATAGCTTCTAGCATTTATATTCTTTATAGAAGTATTTACTATTTATAGAAGTAGATCCTCCTAAAGGTATGGGATATAAATGATTTGGATAGTATTTAATTGAGGATTTGCAAAAATATTCTGATAGATCAGAGAGCTTGAATTTGATGTTTGAATGTGTGAAACATGTGGAATACCCTACTCTTAATTAAAACATTGTCCTGTGTTGGATCTAATTTGAACTCTCAAACACTTCAAATGTGCTTTTAAGTTTTTATATGCTGGGTTTATTAAAAAAAAGAGATTATTTGTCAACTGTGAAGGGGAAGAGCACTTAATGACTAAGAGAGTGTGATTGGATAACATTTAATATTTATCATAAGAATGATACCAAATTTTATGCTGGAAGTGCAAACCTTTCCTTTTATTTTTGCACTTTAAAAAAGGTTTGTGCTTCCAGATATTTGATCATTCCTTCTAAATGCTTGATGATCTGGGTTAGGATGGATCTAGATTAGTGTGTATTTTCTTAATACAGTCATCACATATTAACTGCTTAACCATTTTGAGGAAATCCTAGTGGGAGAACTTCCTACAAAATTACAAGTATATAATGTGGCCTCAACGTTTCAAGGTGATGTTAAAGCCAATTGAAGGGTCCTTGGGCCATCGCTTACGTCCACCACATAGGAGTGCACATGTAACTTTGTGATGAATATACGTTTGTCTTTTATGGCACCATTAATGGCTGGATATACTTCATTAAACAGGAATTCTGGGATGGTCACCCACCTGTCAAAAGCTCTAAAAGCACAACACCAAAGCTGTAAACATCTGATTTTGTAGTCAAGTGTCCTGTCAAAGCATACCTGCAGTAAAAATTGTATCGAGTGATCAGAAGTCAAGCAGTAAACTTCTTGTATCTCAGGCTATCTGTTGCTCATGTTAAGGAATAGCATTTGATGTACATTAAGAAACTTACTCTGGGGAAACATATCCTGTAGTTCCTAAAATTCGAGTGGATATTTCACCATTCAATTTT
>LPNX011124184.1:231096-279431 GCA_001517045.1 Pseudotsuga menziesii
TTTGTATTAATCCTTGTAATAGGAAGATTTTTGCAACCCACTCCAAAGTAAAGTATTCAATCAGCAAACATAAGCGATTTGTATTTGGATGAAGTTATGATATCAATCTTGTTTGACCATTGACCATTTGAGATATTAAATCACTTATAAGTTATTATAAAGATTCTAACTAGGTCTTTATTAGGTCTTTATTACATGTCTAATTATGATCATTATATCTAATAAGATGAGGATTTTCAAAATAAATCTGTCCAACGTATTCCACTGAGTTCATATATGCTTTTCTGAGTTTTTCTGCTTGTGATTATTCTACCATTTTGAATTTCCAATTCGAACTGAACATCCTGTTATAGATACCTTATTGTTGTTTATACTAATTTTATTCTCAAATACAGGGGATTGTGGCTCAAATCAATGAGGCTATTGGTGCCTCGGGGCTTGCTAACCAGGAATGTAAAAGTGTAGTCTCCCAATATGGAGATATGATAATGGAGCTTTTGATGGCGCAGGTCCGTTTTCCTCTCATTCTGGAAATTTATTTAAATAATGTGTGGCTTATCACATTGATTTCATTAGCCTCTTATGGAATACATTAATTGGATACTTTTATGACACTGACTATTTTAAGGTTCCTCAAATCGTCGAACAAAGAGATTGATTTTCTAGAAATAAGCGCTGGTTTGTCAAGCATCCAGAATTTAAAATTATGCGTTTGTCTTGCAGACAAATCCTCAAAAGGTCTGTTCCCAAATAGGTTTATGCTCATTTGATGGTACCAGAGATGTCCGGTGAGATGCTTTTTCTAACCGATCTTAATTAATGGCATTTACTTTTTCAAATTGCATTTTGATATCATGATACAGCCTTTAACATAAGTGCTGCACATGTACAGTATGCGAATTGCTAGTGTTCTTGAGAAAGGTAACGAGGAAACATCAGCGAGTAGCAGTGGAATGTGTGCTGCTTGTGGCATTTCCTTATTGCAAAGAGGGATACAATAAGGTATGAATAGGCACTAATAGAGACATTTTTTGTATCTTGTAGAAAAATGCTTTTGGCTTTGATCACAGCTTATGAATTGCTGTATCAGTACTTACAATTCCTTCAAAAATACACATACAGGCATGACAGACAGCCTTGATTTTCAAAGATATAGGCCTCATAACTGTAGTTTCAAGGAAATGAGATGGAAAGTCCTTTTGGATTATTCAATATGTCCCATCATTAGGAAGAAAGAGAGATCTAAAGAATGGTGCTATTTGAATGCCTCCAAGGAACCATCTCAAAACAGATAACTAATTCTAGTGGAGTTGTTTGTTGGTGTGCTTAATATCGACATATCTTGTTTTTCCTTTGAGATATCCTAACATACTGTTGTCTAAGTATTTCAGTACACAAGGGCTGTGGGGAATGCATTTAAATAATTTAATAAAGAATTTGCAGATTTTTCAGTTTGCCTTTTGGATGGTTAAATAATTCAAATGTGCTCTGGTCAAGGCTGAGTTTTTGTTTCTATTTTACCCCTTTTGGCAGCTGGTGAGATGCTGCATGTGGCTGAAGCCTTCATTGACAAGGCTTTTCATCCTACTGTAATTTGTAGAGGTAACTCCTATCTTTTAAGTCAAGTTATGTTCATTCATGCTATTTTCACAAGTTTAAAATTTGTAACATATAATCTTTAAGAGTTATCTGAAAGTACAGTTAAGTAAATTTGAGTCTTTTTGTGCAGCCTACAGTAAATCTCTTGAGGATTCTATTGCTGTTCTTGACAAGATTGCTATTCCTATTGATGTGAATGAACGTAAGTTTTATTGGCCTATCCTGAGCAAGTAATGATATTTATTTATTTTATGTTATAATTGGTATTCATCCTATCAATTAAATGATAAGTTGAATGCACTCTTTAATAAAACTAAGCACTTCAACAGCTCCTTGTAAAGGAATATTACTGGAGTCAGAAACACTATCATTTGCAGAGCAGGGCTGTTCATGTCCATCAAAGATGACTACTTTCCTGCTAGCCTCTGAAAACATCTCCAAAGACATAGGGTTTATAGAAATTTATATCAATGCTTTGTTCTTTCATAGGGTTTTTGTTCTTTCATGTTGAGAGTTTTAAAGTTGCCCATATGTGCCCATTCTGAGCACATATCATCACAAAGAGGTGTACCTTTGACTGATTGAACTAATACTAATCCAACCCAAATTTCTTCTAATTGATATACCACAAGATTGTCTGTGCAACAAATAAAATGAAAATACCATCAGCTGCAAATGCAGGAAGGAACATCCTTATGCAATTAAAATTGATCACAAAAGAAACTAAAACCTCACTTGATTCAAGAATTCCTTTTATAGTATTAATAACATTGTGAGAAGCTCCATCAGTTAATTCTTTAAAAATATTCAATACACCAGCAACAGATTTTTTCCAATGGCTCCGTATAATTATGAGCTGAGATTTGCCCCAATCAATTAAATCATAAATTATGCGAGGTGATTTCTCTCTGTGATTAGAGGCATCACAATATTAAATTATAATCTGGACAGCACAGTTACAAAGCTGCAAACAAAGCTTGATCTGATGGATAGTGAAAGCGAATTAATGAGCCAGAAAAATATAGATATAAGCGCTAAAATGCAGTCCTTGAATACAGAACTGGTGGCAGGAAAGTCTGCATATGATATAGCGAATACTCACTTGAATAATATTAAAGAATAAAAAGAGGCTTTAGATGATAAATTGACAACACAGCTCTCTAGAAACTATGCTCTTGAACTAGAGTTGTTGTCAACAAAGTCTTCCTTAGAAGAAATGAAGGAATCTGCTTCCAAGGGTGAGCTACAAATAGCTAATTTGCAGAGTCATCTCTTAGCTGTTGCAGAGAAAAAAGATGGTCAAATTTTTGATATACAGAGTCAGCTTTCAGCCATGGCAGAGGAGAAACAAAGCCAATTAGCTGATTTACAAGATGAGCTTTCAGCCCTTACTGAGGCAAAAATGTTCCTTGATGAGAAAAATGTTAAGCTGGAAAGAGAAATACTAGTTTGAGAAGAAGAGCAACTATGCCGTAAGAGCAGAATAAGGGAGTTAGAAACAGCCATTAAGTCTCTTAGCGGGGATTGTGAAGCTTCTATGGCCATCGAAGCAGAGAAACAGGGCCAGTTATCTGGTTTACAACATTAGCTCTCAGACCTTACTGCAGAGAAAAAGTGTCTAGAGGAGAAATACAATTCTTTACTGACTAAACTGAATAAATTGTCATTGGTTTCAGAAGAAAATGTCCATCTTCAGGACAGAATAAAGGAATTGGAGACTCGTGTGGGTTCTCTCACGAGGGATTTTGAATGTAGAGATATTAAGCTCCATAATTTTAAGTCAGAATGTCTAGGTTCTCAGTTGTGTGCCTAAAATGGAAAGCCAAACGGCGTGCATGTCACCGGAGAACCAAATGATGTGCCTGGAAAACCAAAGCCAAAGGCAGCCTTTGAAAATCAAAAGCCAAAAAGGTATTATGCATGGCCTGCTGTAGCATCTACCGGTGCTCTCGTTGCAACAGTAGTTACAGCTTACCTCAAGTTCTTCAAGTAAGAACTGAATCTGACTTTTCCTCTAGCATAGTCTTCGCAACCATCGGTATTTTGCTATAACTAGTTCTGATGTGTTGCAATAATTTTACCTCTTGTCACACTCTTTTGTAACCATCATCTTTTTCATCATATTCATTTAAAAATCAAGAGCACTTCATTTCATATTTCATATTGTATATGTTGTCTGAGCAGATCATAGAGATTCTGTACCTGATCTTTTGCTCTATATAAAGATATTTTGAAATGCACGGGATGGAAAATATATATTGGATTAGAATGCCACATGTGCATAAATCAGAAACAGTCCTTGTTAAAATGTATATTAATTTCAATTGTAGCAACATAAACTTGTTTCGGCTTGGATGGATTTCATATGATGATACCACTATATTGCAATTTCCTAGACATTTGCTCTCTAGGATTGAAGTCAGTATTTTGGTAAAATTAATTATTGGTGTTTCTAAAAGGATGTCATCTGATTCCATTCTGTATTTTCTTTTACACAGGCACAGTACTTTATGAGATTCACGGGCAGTAAACTGGCTAATCTCACAATGGATGAATACCATGGCATGGGTTTGAATACAACACAATAATTTTTTATTTTTTTTAAATGTAAATTTGAGTTTGGTAAACAATAGATAATGATCCTGAAGAAATTGTGGTAGCATCAGAGGTTGTTTTAGACTTGTTTCCAGCCTTTCATATCATCCATAAAAGGAACATATTTAGGGTGGTTTTTCACTGCCTAGGCCATAAAATACCTTCAACCTGTAGCTGCCTCTCTGCATATGGGCTAAGTGTGACCCCATGAGCTTTGGTGAAGTTGTGATGTGGCAACTTCTCTGCAAATGTGTGGCAGTTCAGGTCATCATATGCACAATCCTGGAATTTTCATAGTTGAAGCAAATTGGTCAAAACAGAAGATCCTTGTGATTCCACAAAGCATGAGTCCATGGCTTTATCCCAGTTTTTATGAGGAAATTGGAGGATTCAAAACGTATTGGAAAATTTCATTCCTCTAACAAAATCCAGGTTCAGCGTCAAGTGCAACAATATCAAGGTCAAATGTTTACAAGTCCAAAGAAGCCCTGTGAAGCTTAACCTTGTGAAAAAAGGGGATTTGAAGCCCCAGACATTCACTAGTGAAGATCGCTCCATCTTTGTGACTAGACCTGCACACAATCCAAAGTATATGAATGTGAAGAAAATTACCCAACTTTTGTTAAGATGTATGGCTATTGGTTGGGGACAGTATGATAGTTTTGAACAGCCTTAATCCAACATTCATCTCCCAGTTTTGAAGCTTTGATTTGATGGAAAACAGAGGGTTTCTATTAGGATGTTTACACTGTTTTGTGCAAGTGTAAACTATAAAGCCTTTATATTTTGAATGAAATTGCAAGTCTTAAATGTTTGTCTCATTCTTGCTTCCTAATTATGCCCTCTATGTGTATCACTGTTCTAGTCCATGTAACTAATGGTAATGAAACCAATACTGTTTAACGTATAGGATGATAAGCTTATTCCAATAAACTATACACGGATAAAGCTAAGCTAATACCTAATCTGTTTACACACATGTATTGATTATGCTTATTACCCATGTTTCAACCATTGTAAGATATGGAACTCATAGCCCATTCGATAAAGGAAACGCATACTATTTTACCAGTATTAGCTATGTGTAATCGATTACGAGAATACATACTCCTGTATCCAATAGGTTGTTAGCTTATATGGACCTGTATTAGACTCGAGTAAAGTGTAAGATATGACTAGAGCTCTAATCCCATATGAGTTATAACATCACGATTATTCCCCAAGGAATGATAGAAGAAACATGGACCCTTCATGAAACGTAATGATACTAGTATGATTGCCCTTTTCCCATACTTGCTTGAATACAAGCTATGTTATAGAGCTCATATTAATGTAATACAAATGCTTAAACTAAACACAATGACTAGAGTGTAACAGCTTGGAATCCATAACTCTTAGTGGTATCACTTACAACTTATTCAAGCTAACTAAGCAAGCTCATATTGCTTTGATTATAGTCTTTTTCATCACTGTTATTAAGCTTTTTACTAAGCTTCATTAGCCTTACATCAGACTTATTATAGATATGATGTATCCTTGCAATGGTCTGTTCATTACTAGTATCACAACAGCTCTTTACGTAATAAATTTCTTGGTTTGTGCCATGATATATTGAATCTTGTCACCTTTATTGAAACATAGTCAATGTGGAATGTACCTTCTACAATCTTTAATGGACCTTAAGCGACTCTGATCTCCCTGAATAGACACGCTTTATTGGTTACTAGTAGCTTGACCCGTGTATATCTCCAGTGTTCCTTACTTGGCAGGCGGAGACTTAGTTTAGTTTTCGTTCCAAGCTCTAATATATATAAGAGTTTCACTGCACCAATTGAAGACCGAAGTCAAAAAGGCCTTCATCTGTTCCTAGTAATACTGATATAGAGATTGAAACTGCCGATTGGAAGTCAACAAGGGTTGGTTGGTGGGGTTAGTCCAGATCGAAATTTTATAACTTTCACTACAGTCGATAACTAGGCAGCATTTGATAACTTTGGTTTTTAAAATATATGTATAAGAATTAGCAAAAAAAAAATTTCCACAAGCGTCGCTTAAGCGACGGTTTCTTCTGTCGCTTTTCCGACGCCTTTTCTAGATAGTCGTCGCTTCTCCGACAGTCATATGTGTCGCTTTTCCAACGTTTAGTTTAATATACGTCGCTTCTTCGACGGTTGTAGGTGTCGCATATCCGACTCTTTTAGTTGATATTCATCGCTTAAGCGACGGTTATGAAGGCTATTTTCTCAAAAAAAGTTTACTACCATCGAAAATATTTTGTCGCTTAAGAGACACTTTACATTTAAGTGACGGTTACATAGGTGTCTCTTAACCGGTGGTTATTTAAGTGTCGGCTAATTGACGACAAGTTTCCAACGCTTAAAAAAAAATCAAAGTGTCGTACATGCGACAGGAAAGTGTCGAAAATCTGACATGACGGTCGTCGGATTTTTGGTCGAAATGTAGTAGTGAGACTCACCAACAGTATTTTGATCATAGATTCTTCATTCCTTGTCCAATTTGAGTGATTCAAAATCCAAATGAAATTAAATTCATAGGCCTATTTCCCTTAGAAAAAGGTTTTAAAATTCTATGTAATGATATTCCAAATCACTCAGTAACAGCCTGCATGACAAGGTGTTTTTTCGAATTCTGAACAAGACCAACAGTCACGGTTTTAGGATTAACGTTTTCATTTGATAACGGATTGATGTGATTCCAATTGGAGATAAAATTATATTCATGTATGTATCTCCATTAGAAATAGGTTTTTAATCCAATAATAATTGATGGGTCAAATAATCCAATGAATAGTCTAGGAAATTGAGTTTTAGGAATGTTGATTTGTGATAGGAAGTCGATATTTTGGTTATAAAATTTGAATACGATATCATAATGGAGTGATTCAAATTGATTTGTAAACTATATTAATAGGGGAATATATCAATGAAACATGTTTGCAAGATATGTCCCATAATATATCCAAAAATTGACTGTCTTAGCTTTGTTCCTATGCTGCCTGCTTGACACCCTGTTAGTATTTTGGCCATACGTTTTTCGTTTCATACCCAATATTAAAATTTTGAATTGTTTTGGAAACTAGATTCAAAGGGATACTTGGGATGTAAACAGGTGTTAAAAATAAGTCCATTTGGTCTCCCAAAAATGGACTGTCCTGATTGTGTTTCAGTAAAAGTTTCAAGCCAAAATGTCACTAAAAATTTAATAAATGAAATTTGACCCCCCAAAAGTGACCGGAATAGGTTTGAATGTTTTTAATGATATAAATTTAAATATAACACACACCCATACCAAAAATTTCAAGAATTGAGCACCTATATTGACTTACACAGTCTATTGCAGCCGCAGCTGCAACTCTTAAAAAATGACATAATGTTAAAATATATCATGTGTATTTTTATGGATGTGTTATATATAAACAAAGACCAAATAAATGCCATGATGTGCAATACACACGTGTATCAAAATTATAATTTATCACCTGCAGTACAGTCACAGCTGGGTCTTACAACTCACTATCATAGCTGGGTGTTGCAGCTCACTGTCACAGTTGGCTGTTGCAGCTCACTGTCATAGCTAGTGTTGCAGCTAACAAATTCATGCCAAATTTCAAGCTTGATGGGTTCCATAATCATTGGCTCATTTTCTTGTGGATCCTTCATTCACCTTCCCTAATCACTGTAATTTTGTTTTCAGGAAAGTTTGTTTTTTTTTATACCAAATAGAGACAAATTAAATTCTGAACATTGAAGACAAAAATGATTTAAGCATTTTGCTCAAATAGTCAACAATTCCAAAACATTCTTGAAAACATATCATACCCATTCCTTATCTTTCTACTTGCTGATCTTCTAGATCACAACAAGGCGTAAGAAGAGAGCATACTTATTCGAAAATAAAAACTAAAAACAAAAGCATGTTTTTATTTTGTTACTCTATCCTACCCTATTCTACTTAGAAATATAAAAATTGTTCAAGTGTATGCATATTTCCAATGGAGCCACTTTAGAAGAAGTGACTCAAGTATGCTCATACTACCAACATAAAAGTATAACTTTATAAATGTTAGGATATGAGAGATCAACTTCCCTTGAAATGATGGTGCCAAGAATTGGTGAAGTAAAGAATGGTGTTGCAGATTGATGACAGATTGAATCCAAGATTCAATATATTCTTTGTTCCCTTTATTTCTCATGGATGTGACACTGTGAAGCTCCTTAGTAAACTGATCTTCCTCAATGGATAAGAGATTCGAATCTAATGATGTAAATGATGCTTCAATTTTTGGTTCCAATGTCTGTTATTCATCAAATATTATGTGTGTCTTGTTGATCTTGTCTGCTTGCTTATAAGGACTAGAAGAAACTCCATCTGCAAATCTTGGATTTAAAACATGTTCAGGCCTCATATGGATTTGCTGCAATAATGCACAATAATTTTGCAGTGGTGTAGGTGAGGCATAAAAAGAGGGAAATGTATGAAAATTTTGTAGTTCAGCACTGTAAGCATACTGTACTACTTTATTATGGTTAGGGTGGAGGGTGGATTGGGTAGGAAATTGTGTTGGATACCAAGGAGTTTGATGAGAAAATAGATGTGGCTGATGTAGAGGATTTATTTGTGAGGTTGATATTGAAGGACCAAGTTGTGTTGCAGCATGAGAGAGAGTGGCCATGTGATCATAAGATAGGCCATTCCAACCTTGTGGATAAGGTAGGTAAGAGGTAAATTGAGGCTGCAATAGCTGCCATGGTGGAAGAGTATGAGAGTAAGGAAATGGAGGGATAGAATTTTGAACCATACATGTAGGCCATGGTTGCCATGACTATTGCAATGAGTTGGCTCCAACTCCCAAATCTCTTTGATATGTTTCTTTCATCCTTGGTAAGGAGGGGGGAAACAATCCGTCGAATGCTTCAAGTCACATATACCACAACTTTCAAGACTATCCAAAGGGAAATCCCTTTCTTCTCTTATTTCCTCCTGCTTTTCCTTATCCTGCAAAACATCCAATTCTAAATTTAGTGAATCATTGATATTAGCATTAGAATTTTTAAAATACATTACTGATTTCAACTCGTAAAACTCTTGTTTTTGCAGCGGATTTCAAAAATAATGATAAAAGTTCCTTATAATTCTTACCGGTCTTGAAGTTTCCTCTTGAATACCTTCTACATAGATCACAAATATCATCATATGCTAACTGAAATACATTACCTGTTCCCATCAGATTTAATATTTCTAAATATTCAGCTTGGATTCCCTTGAGTAGAAGTGTTTTTAAGGTCTCCTTCCCCACTTTCCTTTGTTTGGATCTTTGGAGGTTATATTGAAAACGTTCTATGTATTCCTCCAAACTCTCTTATTCTCCTTGTGTCATTTCGAATATGTCTTCATTGACCCCACAATAATCTTGGTACCTTTTCAACAATACATGTTTCATGTCTTCCAAAGTTTGTATACAATTCCCACCAAGGCTCATGAACCATCGGAGGGTTGTTCCTTTGAGAGTAAGGGGAAACACATTCAACTTTTGATCATTAGCACAATAACCATATCCTCTACAAAGTGCTTCAAATTGAAATAAAAATACATCAGGGTTTTCATTTTCGAAACCATGAAAATTTGGTAGAACATGTGGGGGGATGCTTTTTGTTGGCACCACTCTTCAGGAATATCTCATGGGAAATTTGAAGGTAACAACTTTTCCATATTTCTTACATGCCATCTCTTCATAGATTCTTCATGTGCTATTCTAATGCTCCTCCTTCGAATGTTCCTATCAACTTGTTAGTAGAGTGGGTGGCGCTTACAACACCACTAAGGGGAATGCTAAGATTTATGCTCCAAAGATTGAAAATGAATTAAAACTGAATGTAAAGACAAAAAATTCACACTCAAAATAAATTCAATAAACTCAAATGTAATCATGCAACCTATATGCCCTACTTTAACAATGCATCTACAAAACAATGTCAGATGTACTTTTGCACCATTGATAACTTCCCTAGCAATGATGCCAAAATGTTGGGCCCACTATATGTCAGTTAATTAAAACTTAACATGCAAAGTGCTAAACATAAATTATCAACATGAGGAAGTCTTTTATTTCAAATCTATCATGCAATATCTATGCAAGAACAATTTCTACCTGACACTGTTATCTATTGGTATGCAATCGAAACTCTTTGTAAACTAAATCACACTTTCTTAAAAAGAAAACAAAGCCTAATCCTATTCATAAACCCAAACTATAAATCTAATCACACTTCAAAAAATCAATTCTCATGAAACAATATCTAATTGCATGCATCTAAAATAAGTGCTATGTTGGCCAACGATCTATCAAATGAATTAACAACACAACAACTATGACAAATCTAAGGAATGAAAGCATACAACTATGATAAGCTTAATGAATGAAAGCATAAATGAAATAATAAGAAAATATAAACAATAACACACCTACAATCAACACTACCAACATCTTCTCAGGGAAGAGGGCCCTTCCTCCACTAAGTAGAGCTAGATCTCCACAATGAAAGTCTACAACTCCAGAATTAAGAAACTGCCAACATGCATTATCAGAATGGAATGATTACAATAGATCTGGATCAAATCCTACATCATAACATTGCTTTCTATCCTCCCCTTCTCAATGATATTGATTACATATTTATATATAAAATTATCTCATGGAAATGAGGAACTGAACCCCCAACTTGTGATCTGTAACAGCTGAAACACGGTCGTAACTGCTAACAACTTTGGAACCGACCACAACAGTAAATATAGAAAATACCCTCTTGAAGAACCACATGTATATCTCAAACCCTGTCTTTGTTTGGTAATTTCCTTACAAGTTAGGTAAATGAGGCTGCTACACACAAAACCCATGTCTCGTATTTTCGAGATTCATTTCCATATGCCCGCAAATCGAGACGTGAATCAAGGTGTTATTATCTGGCATGCATTTTCGGTTAAGGCTATAACAGCTAGCTATGAGCGTCATGTACGTGACAAATCACTCCACAACCCATCATTAGTAAAATTATGCATAATAGTCTTCAATTCATCAAAGATAAAGGAAAATAATCATTATTAACCACTTAAAACATCAATGGAAGTATTATGTTGTTTTACGCACAGTTACAACAAATGGATGGAAAATGGAATGATAAATGGGCAATAATGGGAAGAAAATGTATGAAATATATGTCAATAAGTGATGGAAAAATGGACAATTCCAGGGCCCAACAACTCTTTTCTCCCTTTTGGGAGGTGCACTAGCGTGCCCCTCGAAAGGAGGAAAAGCATCGAAGGTTCTCCATCCCTTAAGTGGATAACCATTGTCGCTATGTTACCTTAGGGAAAAGGCGTCGGTGGCAAGGTTCTTCCAGAAAATCAAAGAATGAGTGAGGATTTTAAGATTTTGCCTCTTGATCTAGAGTCTGACAAGTGTTTAATGGATGTTCCATTGGTTTTTGATGGGAACTTTGCTCCCAATATGGTGATATGGAAAGAACTAGAGAATGAGCTAGATGACACCCAAGTGTCAAACAATCCCATGACCATGAGGTATTGGAGAGAATGTGGGTTTTTGAAAAAATTCAGGGTTCCAGGAATGACGGCTTATGTGTGGTTGTTGGAGTACACTGTATGAATGTGGGATCCTGATCAACATCATTTTCAGGTTGGGACTCACATATTGACCATAGACGTCGAAGCAATCTACTTCTTGATTGTATTATACCGAAGTGGGAGTCCAGTGGTACTTATAGGTCCCAGGTGTGGAGAGATGTTGGTAGACGATCTCATAAATGAATACCATGTGGTGGGAACTAGATCCCAGGGAGGCAAGATCCCTATCAAGCATATTGTAGACCGACGTATGAGGAGTGTAACCTTCATGATATATAAGGTAGCAGGAAGTAGGGATTCCCACCAGACCACTTGTGTTCACATGTTGTATGTGGTGGAGTGTATGGCTCCTACGATATTCAACTAGTGTGAGGGGATGCTATTCAGTCTCAAATATTAGTTGAGGAAGTGTTGAGGGGGGGAAATAAAATATTTTTCCTATGTGGCAGTAGTGGTGTCCTTCTTCCTTGAATAGGTTCCATAGATGTGACAGTAGGTTCCTTTGAATAGGATGGATGCATAGGATCCCAATATGTCGATATGGTTCGAGGCCATGGCATGCATTTTTGGTGGTGTAGGACCCACCATCACAGACAGTGCAGTCTTCTTTCGTTAGCTACAAGGTCAACTATTGATGATTAAGTGCTATTCCTATACTAGATCGGACTTCAGGGGTGACCCTGATCTCACATTGCCTAAGGGGGATTAGTTAAATGATCGAGGTAAGAAGAATACCATTCCATGTGTTTTAATTTTATGTTGTATTCCATTTTTTGTTCATTTTGAATGATACCGAGACATATAATGTTGTTTCTGTAGACATAGGTGTTACAGAGAAAACTTCCTATGGATTGGGGTATAGCACAACAAATAGAGTAACCACAGAAATCAATCCCTTCCCAATATACAAGAGAAATAAAACATATAACACTAAAGGATCTTCAAACATACCTTATTTTGGATGGTTGATGTAGATCCCCGTTGAGCTTTTCCAATCCCGCTTGTGTTATCAATTGGCTCTCTCAACCATTAGCAAACAAGACAACATGCTATATAATGGTGTTAGACCTACTCTAGCATATATAATCAATAATGTATAAGCAATTAAAAGCATCCATGGATTCAATATTAATTTAAATTCACATCATTGGACAGAAAAATATATTTCTATTAATATAAATCAGAGATTACAAGAATGACAACCTCTGTTGGCACGTCTACGAACTGGAGAAACTGAGTCCTCCACCCGGGCCTCCACCACCTCAATCCTCCATCTCTCAATAGCAAGCTCACAAGAAAAGGAAAGATTAGGAAGAACACCAAGTTCTTAAAGGGAAAAAGGGATGCAGACTCAATTATAAGCTACGACAACAATGGACTATAGTTTTCTTGCTCTTCAATTCCTCCCCTTTCAATGTATCCAAAGGGTTCCTTATATAGTGCTTCAATGGGGTAATGGAAGGTCAAATCCGAGCAATCTCAAGGCATATGGAAATCCAAGAGACAAGTGACTCGGATCCACATCAAGAAAAACTCCAAAAGTCTTTGGCCTTTTGCACACATCTTGATGTACACGGGTTTAAGGGTTATATCCACATATATACACGAGAAAGGGTTAAAAAGTCACGTATGGAAAATAACATGTGTTTTTAGGGATGATCATGGAAACATCAAAGGTACAAAAATATTCCATGGGGTCCAAAGAGTCTGGAAAGGGACAGGGAAGGCCATAAATGTGTGATCTACCATGTGTGGTAAAATCAACTGTAACAGATGCCTCCTAATGTGTGAGGTCAGAAGGGTGATACGATGGCTGAAATATATTATAAGTCCATCACAAAAGTGGAGTGATGAAGAACCAAGTGGAAGAAACAACCACCCAACAATACAGTACAAATATCTCTGCATGTGACTGCAAGTACATACTATAGTCCCGGATACATAATAGTACAATGGCCATGAATAGACATGATACAAAATATTACATCTGTGGTCATCGCCACATACAATATAGATAGATCAGAATCTCCATGATGAAGATATAAAAAGGATCATGATCTCCATGAAATTTGAAGATATACAATGGATCAAGATCTCCATAATGGCTAAATATATCTGATATACACTGGAATCAAGTCACGAGAGCTGAAATCTCATGAACACTGGCATGATCAAGGAGGTGGCCTATATGAAATACCACCAATCTGGAAATTATTCTACACAAACTACTATGAGTACATGTCCTACTATGTGAATAAAGGTGTCGAGGTCAAACATTGTAGTCCATCGTATGATTACCAATCACTGATGTATACGGTTAATAGACGCAAGATCACCCACCGATAATGAAAATGGGAATCAAGGTATTAGAGTGAAATATAACAAGTGTGAATAAATGTGTTGAGTTCGAACACTTGAAAGAATCCATCGATCAGGGGACATTGATATATTCCCAAAATTGTCGATGGAGAGAGAACCTGCCACTAATGACTGCAAGTCTCAAGGCACTCAAAATGACTCTAGACTCCTATCCCAGAATAAATGATCTGAAGTCGATGGGATGAAATCTGCTGGAAGGAGGGAAATAAGGCATCCCCCATAATACAACATGAGGTACTCAGGAAAGCTGTATAATGTGGAACGACTCAATCATAATGTGCACGAACCAGTAATAGTACCGTGAGTGGCCGACATGGAAAATCAAGAAAAATGAGGAATGGATGACTCAAGCTTTAACTTCCTTCGAGCAAGAGCATAAAGGAGAATGGTGACTGAATGTAGGTAGCATATACTCAATATACAAAATTGGGACATCTTTGTGACATAGGAGGCATCAATAGAGGTTCCATAGGGACTGGAATCTTAACCAGTCGGTGGAGATAAACTCACAGAAATGAGTACAGCTCCTAAAGTCAAACTATTAACCCAACCAATGGATGTGATATACACTGCTTTGTTTGAAGGCAACATGACTCTACTGCTACCAAAGATAACATCTTTTCCTATCCGGCTTTTTGGTTTTTGATTTTTTTTTTGGACTTTTTCAAATATTTTGAAAAGCTTGAAAAAGAATAAAAGTGCTTTATAGTTACAAACTAGGAGGAGACGAGTGTCAAGGGGCAAAAAAAATAGTTCCAAGCAGCAGAACATACCTATGCTCTATGCAAGGAAACATGTATAGAATAATGACACTCAAGGGAAATTCCCCTCCTGGTAAAAATGCAGAATCAAGCTGCAAAAGATATATAAAATGGCTCTACCTGGCTAGACATGAGACAAGCTTAGGCTATACGGCTGATAATCAAAGTCAGGGAAGCCGGCATAAGGCTCAATAAGGCAAGAAAAACACATGATAATGCAATTACAACTTGACATAAGGGAGTCCTGGGGAAAAGGCCAGCAAAAAAGATCAAGAGGAGTATGAGGCTCTTACGCAAAGTCATGGCAGTATTATACAAAGGACTCCCCCACCCTAAAGGAAAAATGTCGGCATGGGCACTAAATGAAAAATAGGAGCTAACTAGAGTACCCATGTATGGTCAAGCTCTACCATTCACATCATGTCACTTCTAAAAGCAATAAGAAGGTTCCATGACAAGATAGAATGGGTTCATACCTAAGGTTATAATGAAACGGTCATAAGGTCATGCAAAGTGCAAATGGATGTGAAACCTAACCTATATGCTAGTTTAGACATACTACCTAAAATCAGCATGAACAGGTCAAAACCACGGTCAAACTGCACTGAAAATGGACTCCTACATCATCAAATTAGTTCAAAACGGTCCAAAATGGTCAGAAACAGTCAAAACTATAGAAAGTGGGTAAAAATTTTCAAAAAATTTCTATAAATAGTAAAAAATTAAAAAATTCCATATCATTTGAAATTTTTACTCATTTGAGCTCAAAACTTCCAACTTGAATTCTGGGAGCATCGTCTGGCGAAATTTGACACCAATTGATCCAGGTAACTCCTCATGTCCTCCTCTTCCTATTTCATGCATTTTTTTAAAGTTTTCATGATCGATTTAATTTTTTAAGCCATCCTAAATTGTGTGTTTTGACCCACGTGGGTATCGGGGTTTTTTCCACGTATAGGGCTGGACATACGCGGTTGTTTTGCAAATAGTCGCGTATGCGGCTGCAAATGATATTTTCAAGGGAAAATATTAATCAAACTTCTTTTTTTTTGTGTAGGATGGTCTTAGAATGGAGGGAGAGGGAACATGGTGATGTGGAAGTGGTTGTGCAAGGTGACTTAATGGCTCAACAATCATTGCGTGCATGTGGTTTGTATAAGTTTTGGTGTCTTAGTAGCCTGAGGGCCAAACCAAGACTCCTCCAGATGCTAGTGGATTATTAGGATCCAGACTCTGAGTCTTTTCACATTGACGGGATGTCACTCAGTATATAAATTGAGGACATATACTTTATCACTGGATTATCCTGATGAGGAGAGGTGGTAAATCTCTGATCTCATGGGCCAACAGGTGGATTGAATATCGATGAGTACATTTCGATGTACTACTTTTCGGACACGGAAACCTTTGGGAGTCAAATCCCGACAAAATCTATCTAGGTGATGGGACTGAAGGACATACTATTGGTATTAGGTAGTATAGTAGGATTAGCTTCACTCCACCAGGCCTCTCGGCCACTGATGTTCTATGCGGTGGAGTGTATGAGACCCACTGTGTATGACTAGAGCACTACGCTGTTGAGCAACATGAAGTAGCAACTCAGTGACTGCAAGATGGGCAGGGTGAGAAACTTCGATTTTGGCAGCATACTGAGCATGTTCTTATTTGAGCATGTATCAGGGCTAAGCCCTAGAGTGGACATTCCTCCACACAGAGTTTGATATTTGGCCCAACGACGTTGGGAAAATGTTATGCGTAGACTGGGCGGAGGTAGGGTGGCTAACCCCTACCCAACAGACTTCTTTCCATGGTGGTGGAGGTAGATCATTGCCATCGATGACTATCCCTATGCCGGGATAAAATTTCATGGAGATCCAGACATGCCCCTACCACTAGGAGCAGTATATGGAAACATAGGTAACGAATCCCAAACCCACTTTTTAAGTTTTTATAATTATTAATTTTTTTGTATTTTTTGATATATTGACTCAAAAGACATGTTTTGGTGTGACAACACATAGTGACAATATATCATGTGTATGCAGATGTTGGACCACGATGAGCGGATGGTTTCCCTCGTCATAGACAGAGGGGAAGAGGAGACAATATCATGGGTGTGGATGCAGAGTGAACGCTCCAAAGCATTCACACAAACTTCATACGCTTGACACATAGGGTACCCATGGCGCAAGTCGAGGACTTACCTGAGGCCATGCAGCGCCAGGTGGTTGGTGTACCACAGGCATGGGTTTGGTTATTTCGATGGCTAGCTAGAGCCGTGGTGTGCTACCACATTCAGAACCCCTATCCTCCTCCTCAGGATTAGAGACCTGAGAATATTTCTTTTTGTACAACCATGTATTATATTTGGGTGGCTCGGAAGCCCCAATTTTTTATTATGACACTTATGTATTATGAAGTCACATTTTGGATGTTAATGAAAAAAATTTATGATGATCAATTTTATTTATTTACATGTGTGCGAAAATGTATGTTTGTGATATGCTTATTGTCTATGAAACAAATGCCAATCTAACACATAGTTAGCATATGAGTCAACACCTTGATTAAAAATTCTTGAAACATGAATGTATGTTATAATTTTAAATTGTCATTCTAACAATCTCACACGTAAGAATATTCATAATAATATCGGATCCCTAATACGATACGAGCCATTAAGTTGTGAAACCACTAACTGCAAATCAAGATATACCTCAAGAGAGAGAACACCATGTGAAATGGCATCATGCAATAACTCAATAACGACACTATATTCAGGAAAATTGTTCGAAGAAGGCCGAAAACATACGCCTCCTGAAGACAATACTTGATCCGTAGGATTATAAATCACCCAAGCAGTCGAAGCTAAGTTTTGAGTGTGATAGCTAGCACCATCGATGAATCCTATGTAAACGTAAGACTCGATCGACATCTGCCATAAGAAATGAAAGCTAATAAACAAACCCAATCACCATAAGAAAACCTAACTATGCAAAAAACCATACAATAATATACAACAATCAGACCTGGCTGAAGATCATGCATAGTATTTTTTAAGATAGATCCCATTTCTAAGCTCTACCAAGGCTATCCCTTCGTAATCCACCAGCTCGTAGGCTCCCTTCTCTAACACATGCTTGACCACGTAAGGACCATGCCACATGGGATTAAAATTCCTTGCCCCCAAGGGTTCTTTAGCTTGATCCCACAAAAGGACCAAATCACCTTCACTAAACTTCCTCGGATGGATAGACTTTTCATATTGGACCTTGGCGCGATGCTTATTTACTTTTAAATCCACTAAGGCATCTCGGCACTGCTCATCAAGCTGCTCTAAGTGGACCAAATGTTCTTCCAATGTGGAAGTTTCTGGTAAAAGATCTATAGCTAACTTCAACGAAGGGATTTTTCATTCAACCGGCAAGACAGACTTGACCCCATGTACAAGTTGATATCGAGAGAAAATAATGGCAATCTTAACTGCGGTTCTATAGGTACACAAAGTAGGATATAACATGATATGCCAATTCGTCTTGCTTTGTGCGATGGTTCGTTGGAAAATGGACTTAAGTGATTTATTCACTGCTTCAACCTGTCCATTCTCCTGAGGGTAATAAGAAGATGAGTGCTCCTTCTTATACCCTCACTTTGAAGGCAACTCTTCCATCATTTTATTCTGAAAGTGCCTACCATGGTCAGTGACAAGCTCTTTTGGAATGCCGAACCGAGTGATAATTTGGTAAAACAAAATGCACGACTGTCTCACCGTTGGATTTAACCATGGGCATAGCCTCTGCCAATTTCATGAAATAATCAACAACCACTATAATGTGATAATGCCCCCCAGCCAAAGCTGGGTTGCAATCCATAAAGTCAAGCCCCCAGCCAAAGCTGGGTTGCAATCCATAAAGTCAAGCCGCCACTTGCTGAAGCGAGTGACGGTGACAATAGGATGTAACAGGGCTGGATGCAAGTGCATATTGTGTGTAAACACTTAGAAAGGGTGACACTCCTTGATCGCATTAACATAATATTTGAAGATCGACAGCCAAAAATATCATGCTCTCAAGATTTTTTGGGCTGTAGAAAACCCAGATAAATGACCACCACACACCCCTCCATTGCAATCATTCAGCACAACCTCAGCCTCATCAAGGGTTAAACAATGACGCAAAATGGAATCTACCCCACAACGGTACAAAGTGTTATCCACTATAACGTAGTTCTTAGCTACATGACATAATCGTCATTGCTCATCTCGTGAAAGGTGAGTAGGGACCTTCAAAGTGTGCAAATACACAATGATATCCCCATACCATGAGTCCAAAGTTGAGATAAGGAAAATATGCTCATCGACAAATGTATCCTCATAAACCTCTTCCTCCTCCAAACTTGGAAAATCAGATCTGAGCTCCGTAAAGATCAACAATTTCTTCGATTTAGTCAAAAACAATTTGAGATTGAACTCTTGCAAAATAAAAATCAATTTATTATATTTTCCCCCAATCATCCTTCGAGTGAGGACAAACTGAAGTGAATTGATATGAGCTACAACCAAGGTTCGGTGAAGGAGAATGTAATGTCTCAATCTCTAAACGGCATGAACGGTGACCAAGGCAAGTTTCTCCACATGGGGATAATAGATTTCCATGTTAATAAGGTTTTGGTTCAAATAATATATGACATGCTCGTGGAGCTCCTCATCCTCCTGAACCAAAACCATACCAACCGTCTCCATGGATGCGACCACATAAATTAAGAAATCATGGCTATAGTCAGGTGGACCAAGAATGGGGGCCGATGCTAAGGCTTTCTTAAAGGAATCAAAGGAATCTTGGGCTCACTCATCCCAGCAAAAAGGAGTGTCCTTTAAAAGATGCATAAATCCTTTAGTCAAGTTGAAAAAATTAACCATGAATCTCTGGAAGAAATTTTCCATGCCTTGCAAACACTGAATATGTCTAATATTACGTGGGGGAGACAATTGAAGTATTGCCTCAACCTTTAAGGGATCAACTCTTATACCCTCCCTCAATACAATGAACCCTAGCAAGCGACCAACAGTCACGCAAAAGATGCACTTATGAGGATTTAACCGAACTTGGTAATGGCGGCATCTTTCGAATACTAATCTCAAATGGTATGGATGACGCACTCTCAAACGAGAATGAGTAGCAAGGTCATCCATATACACTTCGATAATCATTTTGAGATCATGAAAAATTAGGGTTATAGCCCGCAGAAATGTAGCTCTGGCGTTTTTAAGGCCAAAAGGCATCTTTTGATATGCAAAAGTACCCCAAGGACAAATAAATGTAGTCTTATGTTGATCCTCGGGTTTGATATGAATATGATTATATTCGGAAAAACTATCCATGAAGGAGAATACCTCGCTTCCCGCACACTCATCCAAAATTTAATCAATAAATGGTGTGGAAAAATTATCCTTAGGACAAGCATGATTTAAATCATGGAAATCAGTGCATATACAGATCGCTCCCTACTTCTTATCAACCGAAACAGGATTTGAAACCCACTCCATTAGGGGAACGGGATAGATAAAACTAGATTTTAATAGTTCCTCTATCTCATCCTTAATGATGGGTGCTTTTCTAGGATTTAGCGCACGCAAACATTGTCGAATCGGCTTCACATCTGGATAGGTCTTGATCTCATGTTCGACAATACAAGGGTCAATACCTAGCATTTCCTCGTATGACTAAGCAAAGATGTCATGAAACTTTTTAAATAGGTCGGTATGCTCCTTGATCTCATCAGGGGAACAACTTGCCCCAATGTAGATGTTCTTAAATTTTCCAGGATCACGAGAAAGATTGATAGGAGTAGTAGGTGATAAATTCACAATGTTCCCATCGACCATCTAACCAGGAGAGCTCAATGGAACCACAGGACTACCAATATTCTCACTAAGAATATCCCTAAAGTAATCACGCTCCACACGGTCGAGTTCAGGAAGAAAATATGGCCGATGATGTAATTCGTCCCAAGGTGGCTCAACCCCATACATGGCCTCAATAATGGCTTCATCCGATGGGAAAACATCATCAAGGAAATCATGTGCATGAGAGGACTCAACTGCCCATGTATGCAACACATACGGGTTCTACTCCTCCATCCGTGAAGAGGAAGGACTAGGATCTGCAACCTGATCAAGATTTTCTTGATATGCTACCATCGTTGCAGGAAATGACACATCCGTTTCAATAGGTCCAATTGAAGGGCTCGGTGAAGGAACAATCTGAGGATCTTCCATATGGGTAGTGTGAAAAGACACTGCATTCAATGAGGATGAAGCCGCACCAAAACTAGATCCTATCATAAGGACGGGTGCAGGACAACTAAAGGTTCCCATAAGAGATGGATACATACCCACACCCACACTCCCATTTGTCGGATGAGAATGATTGATAATCGGGATAGAAGCTCCCGATGATGCATTAATAGTCATATTATAGAATGATGTCTAATCAATCGTAATGATCTTCCCATTAAATGTAAAGCATACCACATGAAAGAGAGAAGAGGCTACGGCTTGCATACTATACATCCAATTCCAGCCCAAAAAAATATTGTAGTCAAGGGGTGCATCAACCACCTCGACCTCGATCGTGATGATCTTCCCTCCCAATTGGACCTTAGGAGAAGGAAGAATCCCGTGTGCCGAAATTATCTACCATCAAAAGTTGTCAACATAGTAGCGGATTGAGACAACTTTGGAGAACCCAAACCCTTCCAACATGACAAATAATCACTAAAGTAGTAGCTCCTTCATCAATAATAGTATGTTTGATGGTCATATTAAGACATTCTACATGAATCAAAAGAGACACATAGTAAGGAAAGCAAGGTTTTATTCCCATGGTTTCAAATTTGATAATGGAAGAAGAGTTATCATCATCAACCCCAAGAGCAGAAAGTAAGGCTCTCCTCTGCAGAAGACAAGTCTGAAGTACTACAAGTGTGGACATCGCACAAGGAGTTTGGCCCAAATCCTCGACAACAGAATAGTTCTGGGTGGCTCGGGCATTAGGATTGTGCCCTGAATGCTTTAGGACTCCCTTAGGAATGTAAGGTGCAACTTCAAGTTTATCCATAGGTTTTTTTATACGTAAAGGGCTCTCAGGTGGAGCGGGTTCCTTTCCAAGGTCCGGTTGTGACGAACCATAATCCTTCGCATGAGTCACAACCTTAGTAGTGCACACCATGTTAATGCAACCATGGCTAGTATTTCCATCCAATGGATTTTGATCTCCACCCAATGCACAATGAGGATCAATGGTCCTCGAGTTCATATTTTTATTGTTGGGTAAAGGATTAGTTAGCATGGCTGGGCCCTGTGCTATGAACCTTGAGGCATCTTCCATATGAGGGAACAAGTGAGTGAGGTGGTCCTCCTTACATAAATTGCAAGGAAAATTTACCTTACATTTAGTCTGCTTGTCCCCCCCAGCATTACGAGTCTTCTTGTCATTATAATTAGCATTTTTGTTCTTAGTACCACCCATACGATTATTTTTCCCTTTTTTCTTATTCCTTCCAGGCTACCGGTTTCCCTTCTGGGTTGACGATTGCATAGAAAGTACACTCGCCATTTGGGTAGGTTGAGACAAAGTCGTGGCTTGTATTGACACAGATTGATTAATTGACAATTGGCTCACTTGTTTTACAACCAAATCTGCAGGTTTGGTACTTGTACAGTCCACAATTCCATCAGCATGTGGCCCAGGCTTGATCTTGGGGTTGAAACTAGATCGCGGAGTATTAGGTATAATCTCATACAAAAGTCTGGATTGAGCGTGGATCAAATCCAATTATTGTTCCCTAAAGATTGCTTGTTCATCATTTTGGACTCCGGATGTAGAAACATCCTTCCCGATATAAGGTAACAATGACTTGAGGAACCACTCAAGGAGAAATTTCAGTGGTATAAAAGCTTTAATCAACCGATTCCATCTACGTCACTCTTGAATATGATCCGATATATGTGTGGATTTGTATTACTGAAATGTCGACAAGATCTCAGTAATAATGTCGTAATGTACAGGTATCTGAAAGTGATTGAGAAAAGTCATGGCAAGGTCATCAAATAAAACTTATTCCCCCCTTGGTAACTCTATATACCATTTCGCTGCAGGTCTAGTGAGGGTGCGTTGAAATAGCCTCAAACGGATTGAATCCTAATGTAAGGAATTGGAAGAGCACCAAAGGTGAAAAGTAGTGACATGCTCACTAGGATCTTCCCCAGCTTTGCCCTCGAACTTGGGAATTTCCAAAGGAAGCTCGTTAGGGACGGCCAGCCAAGCTGGGTCATGAGATATTAGATCGTTTATAAGTTTCAATAAGTCAGGTAAGTTCAACGTTGTGAGGAAAGGGATCCTAGGTTGAGCCGGTCTATGCCACGCTCCCTGATATTTTTGGTTCATGTAAGGTTGATTGCTATAAACACCATGGCCTTGGCCATAATAACCCCCTCCCATTTGACCCATATAGGGCTGCATGGAAGCATTGTGATGTGGTGTACCTTGATTATGTGGTGCTACAAATCCATAATTGGAAGAGTAAGCAGGTTGTTGATACCTGTACCCATATGGTTGATAGTTATGTCCATACTGTGGTCCATAAGACTGTCCATGAGAAGCTCCATAAGGTGTCCCATGGGATGTCCCATGAGAATGTCCATAGTTAGGGATATGGGGAAATCCTTGAGATGGACCATGAGACGATCCAGAAATAGGGATATGACCTCTCGACACAATAGGAGGCACTTGACTGTGAGATACTACCATGCGAGCAATTGTAGTACAAACATGGCTAGTAGCGATCGATCTAGCACAAAAATTTCCCCCTCAAAATCGCATTTCCACACCAAATTTCGGCCTCAATGATTCCCCACTATTGATCTTCTTCGAGCGTTTTTCTTAACTGTTGATCATTGAGTGGTGGAAACCAAAATAACAACTATTGAAATAAGTTTTCCATACTTTCAACACTTTCTCGATTTTCACACTTCACCTTTCTACCTAAACGATTCTGCATCATCGATCTTATGCATATGTCTTCCTTTCCATCAATCTTATGGATCACGGGTTGCAGGATGTGGGATGCAGAAATGTAACATTTCTTCAAATAATATCTTGACTTTCTGCAAGCTCCTTTCTGCAAGCTCCTTTCCACAAGCTCCTTTCAACAAGCTCCTTTCCGCAAGCTTCTTTCCGTAATTTTTCTTCCACACCATTGATATTTTGCGAAGTCTTTTTTGACCTTCGATCTTTCGGATTGTGGGTTGTGGATTGCAGGTTCATAGAATATTTAAACATTATTTCCACAACTCCCTTTCCACATGTTTCTTTCTGCACCATCAATCCATTTTAGTGGAACTAATCTTAACCGTTCAGTCTTGATCTTTTGCGGAACTTTCTATTTTCCGCCTAATTATGGGAATTAATCCTTAGCCGTCGGATCTAGTGTGGGACTAATATAATCCATCTGATCTTGAGTGTTGTGGAACTGGTCCTTAATTGTTGGATCTCATGCGAGATGCTTCCTGACCATTGATTTTAGATCAAATGTGTATCTCACCATGACTTTGCGGGTCAGCACGATTTCTTTGCGAAAGTCCTCTTCAACCATTTCTAAAAGTTTTGAATATTTATATACATAGAGAGTTTCGTTATTCTGCTAATTATAAAGAATTTATAAACACTCTCACAGTTATAGTTTCTATGAATAATTTATAAACACTCTTGTAGATATAGTTTCTCTGTTCTTCGATTGTTACAGATACTCTATCTCCCGTTCATTTCACTCTTCTGCAATTCCACCCTTCATTTGTCTAACTAGCTTTGTCATTCAATCAACAAAGATTCATTTTGGATCCTTTTATAAAACTATGTCTTATATTTCTTTCATCTTGGTATAGGAATATATGAGTTTTATACACTCTGAGCAGACATATTTTTATACACCATCATATATCATATTTTTACTAACTTAGTACCTCTTTTTTCATACTTATGACCACTCGTGAGGAGGTTTAAAACCATGGATTTATGGACTGTCAATCAAGGAACAGACTTATGTCAGTAGATGAACTTATTGACACAATTATGGCATTTTTGTGGGCATTTTAGAACTTTCCAGAGTCATACTGATATATTTTTCCTTAGTGATCTTTTGGACAAAGAAATCATATGGTCAAATGCACAACTAACAATCTAACTCCATGAACCCTCATTCTGGCATATACATAACTTTATCCACAAACACTTTTAAGATAAACTGATACATTAGGTCACCATCATATGTCTTTTCCAACCTTATCACACGTACTAGATCATTGTATATGTCATGTCATCACCTAATTTACTCTGTCATCTTGTCCTTTGTTATTACTTTGTCATCATTGAACTTATCCTACTACCATATCTACTGGTTATTCCTTTTTCATATGAATACTTTTGAAATCAATGACAACTATATACTCAACAATCTCCCCCTTTGGCATTGATGGTAACCCATAAACATTCTCCCCCTTTGACAACAATGACAAAGGATAACCTGTTATGCCAATGTTGGACCTATTTTGATATAGGATTTCCTGTCTCTCTTCTTTTTGACAACTCCACTAGTCATCATATATACCATTTAACTGAACTTGTTTATTTAACCAATGTATTATCATTTATCTTAACATTTCATATTCTTGAATGATAACTTAACTCATAGATCCATGGACTCCCCCTGTCACTGTACTTCCTCTCCTTTGTCAACATTTTTGTGACAAAGTTTACACTCAATATTTTTTCACACTCAATATTTTTTGTTTAGGATACATGTTTTTTTAAACTCTGTTCCTACTGCCATATCTAATGGTCTATTTTTTCTGTAAGTTAACTGGCTTCCAATTTTACTAAAATTCCTTAATCTTGTGCATTTATGTCTTCATATAAAAACCTAGCATATACTGTTGGATTCTTTTGCATTTTAGATCTATATTATCAACTATCCAGAGACCCATAACTTCAACTCCTCAACACAAAGATTACTTCAGTTTATTACATAGTTTCTTTGGTCTAACTATTTCAGACACAAAGACTAATAACCTCAACATTTTCCTTTTCCAATGCTGAACTCATCCTACTACCTTATCAATAGTTTGAATTTTTATTTTTTAGACTTGAGTTTTCTTCTATTGTCAACAATTTTAATGTGTCACGACTTCAAATTCTAAGTGAACATAATCATCTTTATCTTCTATTTAATTGCAAACATCATGGTCTTCATCACTCTCACATTTTGTTGTTATCACGTTACTTCATACTTTCTCTTAAGTCATCCATAAACCAACCTTGGTCACCCATCATCTTTGAAGAAGATAGCTTTCAATATACTTCAACATTAGATACCAATTGAATTTTCCTAGATACCAATTGGAATTTCCTTACTTTAACTCCCCTTGAATATATGATCCTTTCTAATGTTATTTTTTAGGGTTTTCTTTAAATCATGAAATATCTTTTAGGAAAGGATCCCAGAGTCATCACTACATCCTTCTTCATCACCTTCATTTTTATCGGTGTATCTTTTTAAATCTCCATCTTGTTTTTCCTTATAATGGATGCCCTTTTTATCTCTGGCATAATTATGTTCATCGTCATCTTTGGAGACCTCACTGATGTTTGAAATATTTATTTCTTCTACATCTTTGGAGTCTTCCTTTCTTCTCCATATTTTTCCAAGAGGTACTCTACTTACTGGCTTTTTATTCCTTTGTTCCTTGGTTTTAATCTTCCATACATTTTTCTCAGTTTCCTGGGAATATATGCATGTGCTATTCTTGCAATGTTTTGAAAAGTGTCCAATACTCTGACATATGAAACAAATAGGTATTTTTCCATTAGAGATGTTGGTGTCTTCTTTCCTTATCATCCCTTCATCTTCTTCTTTGATTATACAATCATTGTCCTTATGACCAAACTTGTGACAACAATGACAATATCCATAGAATGTATGCTTGGAGAATCTATGGTTTTTTTGCTTGTAATGGCTCTTTTCTTTTGCATGTCTTCTAAAAATTTTCATCTTGGGAGGATGAGAAAAATTATGATAACTGGACTTCATTTCCTTTTAATTCTTCTGCTTCCTGGTTGTATATTTGGAGGAATCATGTTGACATTTAACATTTTCAAAATTTTCATGAATGATGGAGCTTGATCCTTTATGATTATATCCAAGACTTGTTTTATCCCTGGGGGATCTTTGTAAGCTAAGGAATTTATTAAGAGCTTTAGTACTTTCCTTGAACTTCTCACTAACAGTCAGCTGATCTTTTATCTTCTTTACTTCTTCCTTGAATTCAACAACTTCTTGTTTTAAGATCTTGACCTCTTCCATACAAGCCAACACTTGTTGTCTTGAATTGCATAGCTCTTCTTGAAGGGTCTTAACTTTCTCTTCTTTTGACAATTTTCCTTTCAATACTTTGTTATTTTTCCTACATTTTTCAATTTTATCTACAGAAACCATGTATTGGGATTCTATGTCCACTTTTGATTCCTCATCTGAGTTTGTTTTCCCTATAAATAAATATTTCTCATCTTCACTTATATTTTCATCTTCACTAACATCCTCGAGAATAGCAAGTCTTCCTTCTGCTCTTTTCTCAACTAAGTTAAGTTCTTTTATCATGTCCCAAAGTTCCTTTGCAGAGTTACATTCACTTATCTTCTCTTTGATGTCATCAGGTAATCCATCAAGGATTGAATCCATTTCCATTGAGTTACTTTTCTTGGATTTCTTCTGAGCTAGAGTCCTTATCCTATTTGGTGGGAAGTAATCAGTGATCACTGAATTCCATACATCATGTCCCAATGCCTTGAGATAAATTTTCATGCTTGGACTCTAAAATATGTATTATTATTTTCCAAGTATTGGAGATCCATTTACTGTGTAAATCTCTTCTTGTTGATCCATAGTGGTTTTAATGGGATCTTCCTTACAGTGGTTAAATTTTAGTGAAGGAACCCGCTTGAATACCAATTGTTGGTTTATTGGTCAATAATGAGAGGGGGAGGTGAATCAGTAATGTTATCTTTTTACTATTTTAACCACTTTTTATATCTATCATTAAAAACACATAACAACAAGAATTCACAGAACATAATTTTAACATGGAAGCACAATAGGGTAAACCACCAATATGTCTTATTAATGCAAAATTGTTATTTACAAATAGGTTTTCATATTGCTATAGAAAAATATGGTATTACACCCTATTTACCAGCAACTAATGGAAGGAGGCTATGACCCCTTGGTTTATCAACTACTACTAAAAGGATGCTATGACACCCTTTTTTGTCAGCTAAAATTGACAGGATGCCCCTACACCCCATTTACCAGCTTGTGTTGGAAGGAGGAAAAAATTCCCTACATGCCTATTGCCTACCCTAGCGCCACATGCCTATTGATCAAGGGTTAAAGTCCGTGCAGTTGTGGGGCCCTAGGGTTATTAGACTCTCCTAGAGAAGTCAGCCTTAGTGAGTTATTGTCAAGTTGAGAATTAGTATAAATAGGGAGGGAGACTCTCTATTTAACACACATTCACTCACACTCAGTTGTAGTGCATAACTGAGAAAGAAAGAAGAAGCTAGGACAACAGAGAGAGAGACTAATGCTGTCGAGAGATCATCTTACAATCTTTAGGTTTTACTTTTGGTGCTGATTCTATATCTGAGGAATTTGCGGGGTTTTCTCCTTTATGGTTTCCTCAAGGAAAATCTTTGTGTCCATTGTCTCTTGTGATTGATTGTTGTGCTTGTTATTCTCTCATATAATATCCTAAGATCATATAGCTTAAATGTTAATAATCTAACATGGTATCAAAGCTAACCTGAGAAGAAGACACATTGCAGCTGCTAAAGTTAGGGATTCCTACTTTTTGGATCTCTCTCCATAGATTTTCAGCAAAAGGAGGCTAGGCTAACCCTCCTCTCTAGGGTGCATCTTTCTGTCGAAGCGAAATCTAATTCTGAGAATTTTCCGTTTTTGACCCGACATTGCTGCGGGAAATTAGGGCTTTCCATAGAAGTGGATCTTTTGAGTGAGCCCAGGCATGGATTGATCTCCTCCAAAAAATCAAAGTTTAGAGATCAATATCAAATTTTTTGGTTGGGTAGAACTCCGGGAAAGTCAAACTCTAAATCTGCTTTTGAACCAGAAAACCACCTTTGCAAAAATCCAGCTCGAGATCTAGTTCGGACATCTTAACCTGGTAAGATCTAAATATTTTTGATTTCCATTTAAGGTTCTTTGTTAAGATGTCTCATCATACCAAGCTTGATGAAAATATTGAGGGAGAAGATAGCTTCCGAGCTTGGAAGTATAGGATCTCCCTGGTCTTGTAAGAAAATCAGTTGGACTCTTACATCAATGAAGAGGTTCCAGTTCCAGAGGGAGATGATTCTAAGGCGTTACACAAGAATAAATTTGTCATGTCTAAGAGGATTATTTCTGATTCAATCAAGGATCATATCATACCTCAGGTTTCCTCCCTAAAGACACCTAAAGATATGTTTGATGCCCTAACCAAGTTATTTGAAGGGAAGAACATAAACTGGAAGATGACTCTGAGAAACCAATTGAAGAATGTAAAGATACAGAATGCAGAGACCATCTAGTATTACTTTACAAGGGTCTCTCAAATCAAGGAACAACTTGAAGTGGTAGATGGAGAAGTAGAGAATGCAGAAATTGTGATGACCACCCTGAATGGTCCTCCTAGGGCATGGGACTCTTTCATTCAAGGGATCTATGCTAGAAAGAAGCTAATCAAGTTTAGCAGATTAAGGGAGGAATGCTCACAAGGATAAGCTCGAAGATTAGTAGAAGAAGAAAATATGGGAAGTGAATATCAAGCTCTCATGGTATAATCCAAGAAAAGCACAATATACCATCACAAAGGTAAGCACTCTGGCTAGAAGAAAAACACTAGAAAATCTAACAAAGATTTGTCTAAGTACATTTTCTATACATGTGGTGAAAGAGGACACCTTGCAAGAGATTGTCCTAGAAACGAATATAGATCTCACAAGAGGAAGAGAAACAATAAAAGATGTCATGCTCATGCTGCAGAAGATGATGAGCCTTCCAAGAAGAGAATCAATCAAGACTGTGATGATTCTTCAAGTGATGAAGAATATGTTTTGATTTTCATTCTCATGGTAAACATCACACATAGTAGGAATGATTGTCTTATAGATAGTGGGGCTTCCAAACACATGATGGGATTCAAAGAATCATTTTTGAAACTATCAGAACATGAATCACCCCACAAGGTGAAACTTGGGGATGACTACCAGTATCCAATAAAAGGTAGTGGAGAATCCTCCTACAAATTAGACTCTGGAAAGTCTACAAAAATAAAGGATGTCCTATTTGTACCAGGACTAAATAATAACCTTCTCTCCATATCTGCATTAGATGCAAAAGGCACGAGATTTGCATTTATAGATGGACAAGTTCTCATGTGGCTAAAAGGAAAGACTATTGATGATGCAATAGTAATTGGAGAACAAGAGGGAGGACTATACAGACTGAAGGGCCAACCAGAACAATACTTGGTTCATGACTCAATAGAACCAAATAAACTTTGGCATAGAAGGATTGCACATGTGCACTATAGGGAACTACCACTTGCAAGCAAAGTTGTTGAAGGTCTTCCAGAAATACAAGGAAAACATGAAGGAGTATGCAAGGGATGTGCGAAAGGAAAGAACACAAAGAAGACATTTCCAAGTAGCAAAAGCAAGGCTAAAGGAATCTTGGAAATCATTCACTCCTATGTACATGGTCCGATGTCATCCAATTCATTAAGCAGGTATGTATACTATGTTTCTTTTATTGATGATTTTTCTAGGAAGACATGGATATACTTCATGAAGAACAAATATGAAGTATTTAGGAAGTTCAAGGAATTCAAAGCCTTGATTGAAAACCACATAGAGAATAAGATCAATATTTTTCGATTAGACAATGGCAGAGAATTCACATCAAATGAATTCAAGCAATTATGTGAAGATTCGGGGATTAAGAGGGAGTTGACAACTCCATATAATCCACAACATAATGGGGTTGCAGAAAGAAATAATAGAATGATCAAGCAAGTTGCAAGGGCAATGATTCATGATCAAGATCTTCCTATGCATCTATGGACAAAAGCTTCCAGGACATTTGTGTATGTATAGAACCGTACTCCACATAGAGTACTTGAGAACAAGACACCAGAAGAAGTGTTTTTCGGCAAGAAACCAGAAGTCAGTCATCTTAGAATATTTGGCTATTTAATATACATTCACATTCCAAAAGAAAAGAGGACAAAGTTAGATCCTTCAGGAAGGAAGGGTATATTTCTGGGATACTCTGAAAGCTTGAAGGATTACAAAATATACTTCCTAGGATTCAAGAAGATCGACATCAACAGGGACGTAACATTTGACGATGACTCATCTTACAAAAAATCCAGAAAGAGACCTACTGAAGAACCTGAAGAAATAGAAGTACCCAGAATTCAAGACACAACCATGAATGAAGAAATTTCAAAATAAGAATCTCAAGAACTTGTAGATCCACCTCATGAAAATAATCCTCACAAGAGGAAACTTGCTTGGGTACGAGAAGTTATCCAAGGTACATAGATATATGGGGCTCCAGAAGAGATACACAAAGAGAGGAAAAGAACCAGGTCCTGCTTCAGTTATGCATCCCTATTATGTCACTTCATTGATAAAGAACCTTCCAACTATGAAGAAGTGGCAGAAAAGAAAGAATGGAAGGATGCTATAATCTAAGAGTATCAATTGATCATGAAGAATGATGTTTGGGATGTTGTCCCAAGACCAAAGGGGAAGTCTGTTGTGACTTCCAAATGGATCTATAAGATCAAGCATGTTGTAGATGGTAGCATAGAGAAATATAAAGCAATGTGGCTCGTGGTTTATCCTAGAAAGAAGGAATAGATTATGAATAAAATTTTGCACCTATAGCCCTATATACTTCCATCAGATCAATACTTTCTTTAGCTGCAATAATGAAGTGGAAAGTACACCAGATGGATGTCAGGATAGCTTTCTTGAATGGTGTAGTAGAAGAGGAAGTATATGTGGAGCAGCCACTTGGTTTTGAGACACATGATAGAGAAACTCATGTGTGTAAGTTAAAGAAAGCCCTATATGATTTGAAACAGGCACCCGGGACATGGTACGGAAAAATTGATAGCTTCCTATCCAGTTTGGGCTTTACCAAGAGTAAAATAGATTCCAACCTTTACTACAAGGTTGAAGAATAGAACCCAATGATACTCCTATTGTATGTAGATGATCTATTTGTAACAGGTGAGGATGGGTTGATTGCTAATACAAAGAAGGACTTGGGTATGATGCACTAGTTTCTAGGCATGGAGGTGTGGTAGAATGCAGATGGAATCTCCCTGGGACAAGGGAAGTATGCAGTAGATATCCTGAAGAGGTTCAAGATGATGGACTACAATGCCATGACCACACCTATGGCATCGAACCTGAAGCTATTGAGTGATGCTTCATCAGAATTGGTTGATGCTATGATGTATCGTTAGATGATTGGGTCCTTGATGTACCTAACGAATACAAGACTAGATATTTGCTTTGCTATGAACACATTGAGCCAGTTCCTGATAGATATGAGACATGTTCACTTGATTGCTGCAAAGCATATTCTGAGGTACCCGAAGGGTACATTTGATTATGGGCTCAAGTATGAGGTGAATCAGAAGATTAACCTAGAAGGTTATGTGGATTCAGATTGGGCAGGCAGTGCCATTGATAGAAAGAGCACTTAAGGGTCTTTATTCGGTATGGGATAAGGTGTGATCTCCTGGTTTAGCAGGAATCAATCCTATGTGGCACTGAGTACAACCGAAGTAGAGTATGTTGCAGCTTGTTTGGCTAGTTGTGAGGCAGTGTGGCTGAGAAAGCTACTATCTGATTTATTCGATATCCATATGGATGCTACTTGTATATATTGCAACAACTAGAGCTATGTGAAGCTGTCAGAGAACCCAGTCTTCCATGACAAGTCAAAGCATATTGAAATCATATATCACTATATCATGGACATGGTGCAGAGAGGAGCAGTGAAGCTCCAATATGTTGTGACAGATGAGCAGATAGTTGATGTACTAACCAAACCATTAGCCAAAGTGAAGTTTGAGTACTTCAGGGAGAAGCTTGGTGTTCTCCAAATCGAGGTTCCCTCCAAAGGGAATTGATCTATCCATTGGCCTTTCTAACATGGTGGAAGGATGAGCTTCACATGGTCAGATGTAAGTGCAGAGATATGATGATGTGATTGTGGGATGTGTTCTCACATGATCAATGCAGAGACATTCTGATGTGATTGTGGGATGTGTTCCCACATGATTAGTGCAGATCCATTTTGATGTGATTGAGGGATGTGTTCCCACATGATCAGATATAAGTGTAGATCCATTCTGATGTGATTGAGGGATGTGTTCCCACATGATCAGATATAAGTGCAGAGCCATTCTGATGTGATTGTGATATTTGTTCCCACATGATCAGATGTAAGTGTAGAGCCTTTCTAAAAAGATAAGGTCAGATGTAAGTGTAGAGCCTTTCTGACAAGATGAGGTTGGATGTAAGTGTAGATCCTTTCTGAAAATATGAGATCATATGTAAGTGAAGATCCTTTCTGACAAGATGAGGTCAGATGTAAGTGCAGAGCCATTCTGACAAGATGAGGTCAAATGTAAGTGAAAATGCTTTATGACAAGATGAGGTTGGATGTGAGTGTTGGGCCTTTCTGACATGGGTTTTGTTCCTCCCATGGTCAGATGTGAGTGTTGAGCGTGCCTTTTTGACATGGTTCTTGGATGTGTTCCTCCCATGGTCAGATGTAAGTGTTGGGTGGGCCTTTCTACATGGTTCATTCCATGGTCAGATATAAGTGTTGAAGACGATGAAGACCTACATGAATGCTAGGCCTACAACCAGCATGAAAAAGGGCTGGCTCTGTAGAACTTCCTGTGACGAGTAGAATTGAGATAGCACTAGTGATGATGACCCTGTGATGATCCAAATCAAGTGATGATAGAGACTTGATGATGATCTAGTGATGCTCTAGATCAAGTGATGATCTAGACTTGATGATGATCCAGTGATGCTCTAGATCAAGTGATGATCCAAACTTGATGATGCTCTAGATCAAGTGATGATCTAGACTTGATGATGATCCAATGATGATCCAGACTTGACGAAGATGACTTGAAGATGAACATGACTTGATGATGATATAGATGATACAAAGAAGAAGACTTGTGCTGATAAATTGTGTCGATAGAATACCTTCTTAGTTAAGAGGGAGTGTTGATGTATTTGTAACTTTGGAATGTATTCACTTGTATATATTATGTATTGTACCCTGATGTTTCTAATGGGAAGTATCTGTAATGTAATTGAGTCATGTCATGCCCCGATGTTCCTATCGAGAGATTCAATAATGTAAAAAGTCATGTAAACTCATAGAGTGTAACCATCTTTATTGATCAAGGGTTAAAGTCCTCGCAGTTGTGGGGCCTTAGGGTTATTAGACTCTCGTAGAGAAGTCGAACCTAGTGATTTATTGTCAAGTCAGGAATTAGTATAAATAGAGAGGGAGCCTCTCTATTTAACACACATTCACTCACACTCAATTGTAGTGCATAACTGAGAGAGAAAGAAGAAGTTGGGACAACAGAGAGAGACACTGCTACTGTCGAGAGATCATATTACTGTCTTTGGGTTTTACTTTTGATGTTGATTCTATCTCTGAGGAAGTTGTGGGGTTTTCTCCTTTATTGTTTCCTTGAGGAAAATATTTGTGTCCATTGTCTCTTATGATTGATTGATGTGCTTGTTATTCTCTCAGATAAGATCCTAAGATCGTATAGCTTAAATGCTAAAAATATAACTATCAGGTGGTAGAAACAAAAACAACAACTCTTGAAACAAGTTTTTCATACTTTCAACATTTTCCTGATTTCCACACTTCACCTTTCTAACTCAACTATTCCGCATTATCAATATTATGCAGATGTATTCCTATCCATCGATATTATGGATTGCAGGTTGCGTGATACATAAATGTACCATTTCCTCAAATCATATCTCAACTTTTCGCAAGCTTCTTTCCACAAGCTCCTTTTGGAAAGCTTCTTTCTACAAGCTCCTTTCCGCAATCTCTTTTCTGTAAGATCCTTTCTGCAAGCTTCTTTCCGCAAGCTCCTTTCTGTAAACTTATTTTCGCAATCTCCTTTCCGCAAGCTTCTTTCCACAATTTTTCTTCCGCACCATTGATCTTTTGCGAATTCTTTCCCAACCTTTGATCTTTTGCATTGTGGATTGCGGGTTCATAGAATATTTAAACGTTATTTTCGCAACTCTCTTTCTGCATTTTTCTTTCTACACCATCGATCTCTTTTAGAGAAACTAATCTTAGTCGTCTGATCTTAATATTTGCAGAACCTTGGATTTTTCGCCCAACTATTGGAATTAATCCTTAACCATCAGATATAGTGCTGGAATAATATAAGCTATTGGATATTGCTTGTTGTGGAACTGATCCTTAATCGTAGGATCTCATGCGGGATTCTTCCTGACCATTGATTTTAGATCAAATGCGTATCTCACCATGACTTTACGGATATGCACGATTCCTTTATGAAAATCCTCTGCAACTATTTCTAACAATTTTGAAGATTTATATACATAGAGAATTTCAACATGCTGCTGATTATAAGGAATTTATAAACACTCTTGTAGATATAGTTTCTTTGTTCTTCGATAGTTACATATACTCCATCTCCCGTTCATTTCACTATTCTGCAGTTCCACCCTTCATTTGTCTAACCAACTTTGTCATTCAATCAATAGAGCTTCAGCTTGGATCCTTTTATAAAATTGTTTCTTATATTCCTTTCATCTCAGTAGAGGCATATATGATTTTTATACACTCTGAGTAGACATATTTTTATACACCGTCATATATCATATTTTTACTAACTTAGTACCACTTTTTTCATACTTATGACCACTCGTGAGGAGGCTAAAAACCATATCTTGATGGACTGTCAATCAAGGAAGAGAATTATGTCAATAGATGAACTTATTGGCACAACTACAACATTTTGGCGGGAATTTCAGAACTTTCCAGAGGAATATTCATATCTTTTTCCTTAGTGATCTTTTGGACAAATCAATCATATAGTCAAATGCACAACTAAACAATCTAAGTCCATGAACCCTCGTTCTGGCATATCCATAACTTTCTCCACAAACACTTTCAAGATAAAATGAGACATTAGGTCATCATCATATGTATTTTCCAACATTATCGTACATGCTACATCATCATATATGCCATGTCATCACTAAATTTACTCTGTCATCTTGTCCTTTGTTATTACTTTGTCATTAATGAACTTATCATGTTAACATATCTACTGGTTATTCCTTTGTCATATGAATACTTTTGACAACAATGAAAACCATATACTCAACAATCTCCCCCTTTGGCATTGATGGAAACCCCTAAACATTCTCCCCCTTTGAGAACAATGACAAAGGATAACATGCTATGCTAATGTTGCACCTATTTTGATATAGGATTTCCTGTCTCTCTTCTTTTTGACAACTCCTTCTATCATCATATTGTTGGGCCATGGATTTGTCCATTTTTCCATCACTTATTGACATACATTTCATCCATCTTCTTCTCATTATCACCCATTTATCATTCCATTTTCAATCAATTTGTTGCAACTACGTGTAAAACACCATACTACTTCCATTGATGCTTTAAGTGGTTAATAATGATTATTTTCCTTTATCTTTAATGAATTGAAGACTATTATGCATAATGTTACTAATGATGGTTTATGGAGTGATTTTCTATATTAACAGTAGCAACACTCATGGTTCAAGCCTCCAGCTCATGATCAAATGGCCTTAACAAAAAATGCATGCCAATAAGAACACATGAATTCACACCTTGATTTGCGGGCATATGGAAATGAATCTTGAAAATCTGGGACATGGGTTTTGTGCAGAACGGCCTGATTTTATGTGACCAATTGAGGAAATCACCAAAAAAATCCATGGTTTGCAATATACAGCTGGTTCTTCAAGAGGGTATTTTCCATATTTACTGTTGCGTCCGTTTCCAAAGTTGTTAACAATTACGGCTGTGTTTCAGCTGTTACAGATCACAAGTTGTGGATTCGATTCCTCATTCCCTGGAGAGAATTTTATGTATAAATATGGAATCAATCTCATTGAGAAGGGGGAGGAGAAAAAGAAATGTTATGCCATAGGATTTGATCCAAATCTATTGTAATCATTCCATTCTGATAATAGATGCTTGCAGTTTGTTAATTCTAGAGTTGTAGACTTTCATTGTGGAGATCCAGCTATGCTCAGTGGAGGAAGTGCCCTCTTCCTTGAGAATATGCTGGTAGTGTTAATTGTAAGTGTTTTATTGTGTAGATGTTTATTATTTAGTTCATGCTTTCATTCAGTAGATTATTTAGTCCGTGCCTTCATTTATTAGATTTATCATAGTTGTTTTCCTATTAATTCATTTTGATAAATCGTTGACCAACATAGCATTTCTTTAGATTTATGCAATTAGATATTGCTTCATAAAGAGTAGATTTTATTTTAAGTTAGATTTACAGTGTGATTTTATCAATATGTTAAAGGTTTGATTTACTTTCAAGAAGGTGTGATCTAGTTTACAAAGAGTGTCGGTTTCATACCAATAGACAATAGTGTCAAGTAGAAATTGTGCTTGCATAGATCTTGCACAATATATTTGAAATAAAAGATTTTCTCGGGTTGACAATTTATGTTTATCACTCTACATGTTAAGTTTTAATTAACTCGCATATAGTGGGCCCAACATTTTGGCGTCATTGCTGGGGAAGTTATCAATGGTGCAAAAGTACATCTCACATTGTTTTGTAGATGCATTGTTAAAGTAGGGCATGTTGGTTGCATGATTACTTTTTCAGTTTATTGAATTTTATTTGAGTGCGTTTTTCTCTTTTTTTCTTTGCATTCTATTTTATTTCATTTTCAATTTTTGGAGCATCAATATTACCATTCCCCTTAGTGGTGTTGTAAGCACCACCCATTCTACTAACAAGTTGACAAGAACATTCGAAAAAAGAGCCTCAATATAGAACATAAAGAATCTAATGAAGAGATGATAGGTAAGAAAGATGCAGAATTTGTTACCTTCGAATTTCCCAATGGATATTCGAGAGTAGTGCCAACGAAAAGCATCCCCCCACATGTTCTACAAAATTTTCATGGTTTGGAAAATGAAGAACCTGATGTATTTTTATTTCAATTTGAATTACTTTGTAGAGGACATGGTTATTGTGCTAATGATAAAATGTTAATTGTGTTTCCCCTCACTGTAAAAGGAATAGCCCTCCAATGGTTCATGAGCCTCGATGGGAATTATATACAAACTTGGGAAGACATGAAACATGTATTCTTGAAAAGGTACCAATATTATTGCAGGGTAAATGAAGACATCTTTGAAATGACACAAGGAGAAGAAGAGGGTCTGGAGGAATACATAGAACGGTTTCAATATAACCTCCAAAGATCCAAACAAAGGAAACTAGGGAAGGAGACCTTAAAAACATTTCTACTCAAGGGAATCCAAGCTGAATATTTAGAAATAGTAAATTTGATGGGAACAGGTAATGTATTTCAGTTAGCATATCATGATATTTGTGAATTATGTAGAAGGTATTCAAGAGGAAACTTCAAGGCCGGTAAGAATTCTAAGGAACTTTTATCTTTATTTTTGAAATTTGTTGCAAAAACAAGAGTTTTACGAGTTGAAATCAGTAATGTATTTAAAAATTCTAGTGCTGATATCAATGATTCACTAAATTCAGAATTGGTTGTTTTGCAGGTTAAGGAAAATCATGAGGAATTTGAAGAAATAGTTCTCCCTCGGTGTCAGAAGAAACATCTTGTAATGGATTGTCCTTTGGATAGTCCCACAATTTTCGGCATATGTGACTTGAATCATTCCACAGATCATTGTCCCTCCTTACCAAGGATGAAAGAAACATATCAAAGAGATCTGGGAGTTACATCCAACTCATTGCAACTGTCATGGCAACCGTGGCCTACATGGATGGTTCAAAATTCTCTCCCTCCATTTCCTTACTCTCATACTCAATCGTTGAATACTCTTCCACCATTGCAGCTATTGCGGCCTCAATTTAACTCTTACCTACCTTATCCACAAGGTTGGAATGGCCTATTTTATGATCACATGGCCACTCTCCCTCATTCTGTAACACAACTTGGTCCTTCAATATCAACCTCACAAACCAATCCTCTACATCAACCACATATATTTCCTCATCAAACTCCTTGGTATCCAACACAATTTCCTGTCCAATCCACCCTCCACCCTAACCATAATAAAGCAGTACATTATGCTTATAGTGCTGAACTGCAAAATGTTCATACATTTCCCTCTTGTTCTACCTCACCTACACCGCTGCAAAATGACTGTGCATTATTGCAGAAAATCCATATGAGGCTTGAACATGTTTTAAATCCAATATTTGTAGATGGAGTTTCTTCTAGTCCTTATAAGAAAATAGACAAGATCTACAAGACACACGTACAATTTGCTAAAGAACGGACTTTGGAACCAAAAATTGAAGCATCCTTTACGTCATTATATCCAAATCTCTTATCCATTGAGGAAGATAATTTTACTAAGGAGGTTCATGGTGTCACATCCATGAGAAATAAAGGGAACAAAGACTATATTGAAGCTTGTTTTCAATCTGTCATTAGTCTGCAACATCATTCCATTCTTCACCAATTCTTAGCACCATCATTTCAAGTGAATTTCATCTCTCGTATCCTAGCATTCATAAATTTATATTTTTATGTTGGGAGTATGAGCCTACTTGAGTCACTTATCCAAAAGTGGCTCCTTTGGAGATATGCATACACTTGAACCATTTTTATATTTCCAAGTAGAATAGGGTAGGATAGAGTAACAGAATAAAACCATGCTTTTGTTTTTTAGTTTTTATTTTTGAATAAGTATGCTCTCTTCCTGTGCCTTGTTGCGATCTGGAAGATTAGAAAGTATAAAGATAAGGAATGGTTATGAGATGTTTTCAGGAATGATTTGGAATTGTTGACTATTTGAGCAAAATGCTTAAATCATTTTTGTCTTCAATGTTCAAAATTTAATTTGTCTCTATTTGTTACAAAAAAACAAACTTTCCTGAAAACAAAATTACAGTAATTAGGGAAGGTGAATGAAGGATCCACAGGAAAATGAGCCAACGATTATGGAACCCTTAAAGATTGAAATTTGGCATGAATTTGTTAGGTGAAACACCCAGTTGTGACTGATTACTGTCAGCTGCAACAGTGAGTTGCAACACCCAGCTGTGACTCATTACTGTCAGTTGTGACAGTCAGCTGCAACACCCAGCCAGCTGCAACACCCAGCTGTGACTGTCTTGTAGGTGGGAATTTATGAATTTGAGATACAAGTGTGTTTCTCATCATGATATGTATTTATTTTTCATTTATATATAACACATCTATAAAAATACACATGCTTTATTTCAACATTATATCATTTTTAAGAGTTGCAGCTGCGGCTGCAACAGACTGTGTAAGTCAATATAGGTTCTGAATGCTTGAATTTTTTTTTGTATGGGTGTGTGATATATTTAAATTAATATCATTAAAAACATTCACACCTATTTCGGTCACTTTTTGGGGGTCAAATTTCATTTATTAAATTTTTGGTGGCATTTTGGCCTGAAACATTTACTGAAACACAGTCGAGATAGTCCTTTTTTGGAGACCAAATGGAATTATTTTTAAAACCTGTTTACCTCCCAAGTAAAAATTTGAATCTAGTTTCCAAACTAATTTGAATTTTTAATATTGGGTATCAAACGGAAAATTTAGGGCCAAAATACTAATGGGGTGTCAAGCAGCCAGCTTAGGAACAGAACTGGGACAGTCAATTTTTTTGAACTACTTATTGGACGTATATTGAAAACTTGTTTCATTGGTATATTCCAATATGAATATAGTTTACAACGCAATTGGAATCACTCCATTCCAATATCTTATCCAAATTTTATGACCAAAATACTGACTACCTATCACAAATCAGCATTCCTAAAACTCTGTTTCCTAGACTGTTCATTGGCTTATTTGACCCATTAATTCTTATTGTATTCAAAACATATTTCTAATGGATATACCTATATTAATTTACTTTCATCTCCAATTGGAATCGCATCAATCCGTTATCAAAGGAAAATGTTAAGCCTAAAATAGTGACTGTTGGTCTAGTCTAGAATTCAAAAAAACACCTTGTCATGTAGGCTGTTACTGAGTGATTTGGAATATCATTACATAGAATTTTAAAAACCTGTTTCCAAGGGAAATATAACTATGAATTTAATTTCATTTGTCTTTTGAATCACTCAAATTGGACAAGGAATGAAGAAACTATGATCAGAATATTGTTGGTGAGTCTAGATGGACATTGCTCTCCCGCAGGTATAAAATGGAATTTGCTTTGTTAATTTTTATTTGGATTTGATTTATAAGTAATTTATTGTTGTTTTTTTCATAATTTTTTGGTGAAGAGAGACCAATCATCTCTCTTCTTCCATCATCTCATTTTTTATTGCAGGCAAGTGCTAGGTTTTTGTAGGTCCTTGGAAGAAAAAGGTCAATCCATGCACGAGTGACTCTTGAAGACTTTTTCTCAATTTTCAAATGGATTGAGCACATAAAAAATCAAGATATTTATGTGAAAACGATATATAGATCAGTGTTCCATAAATTCAAGTCCCATTGCTACATGCCAAGAATCCTTTTAAGACGACATTAAGTTCATCACACTTGCCATACCAATTGCTACCCAAAGAAACCTCTCAAAACACCAATTGTGCTATGGTAGATTCATTCACCCACCTCATTTGAAAACCCTAAAAATCCATTCATGTTGAAGTCCCATTTTTCACTGCTTATGTAGTCGACCTTAACATTTTTATTTGCCATCACTTCTACATCACAACTTCACATATACTTTCCACTTCTGAGTTTCATGTTGGTTCTATTTTTCACTATGATTCTTCACAATAATTTATTTTGTACTCATATTGGATGACATGGAATTCATTAAGGTCCAACTTCCAATGGTCTCGTCCCATCAACTCCAACACATTATCTAGAATCGAGATTAGAGTTTTTTTTTAGTGCCCTGGGATCTGCATGAATCAATGGCAGATTTCTTTGTTGTTAATCATGGGGATTCATCAATGCCTTTTGATTGACAAATATTTCAGGTAACTTGACTCCAGCACATCCATTCGTACATGTCAAGATGCAGTAAGGTACTTTAGATCTCACTGTCATCAAAGGTGAGTTGCTTCACATTGGTTAACGGCATACATTAATGGTCGGTAATCCAATGATTTCTTTCCATGCTCGACTTCAACACATTCAGTCACATGGTAAGAATTGTACCTTGGTTTTGTATCACTTGAAGATTATGTGATCTAATGGTTTCAACAGTGACTTGCAACATCATTTGTTTAAGTATTTTGGCAATTCATTTCCATTTTCTTCCAGCAGTTAACAATATTACATACAACCAGCACAACATCATTTCAGATCAAATTCAATCTCAAATAGTTTCAAATCTCAGATACATCTCTCTCAGTAGCAATTTTTCCTACATCAGCTCCAACAGATATCAGTCCATCCACGCCAATCAAAGATTCCATGGAGGTAACACTTGACGTAAAATAACATGAGTTTTTTATTTATTAAAGATTTAGGAATATGTCATGTAGAACCACTAAGCATTATCCATTTCTGTTTTCTATAGGGCATTTTCTGTCCATCCATTCCCATCCTTTCCCACTCAATTCTAACACTTCATCATTCCAATTCATGCACATCCACTTCAAAGTCCTGCCCAACATCTCACCAACCCAACTATCCAAGCATGAAAAGAATCAAAGGATACCTTATTGTTGTCACACAAGAATCAACAATAGGAAGTCTTGTTGCTTCCACACAAGAACCAACAATATGAAGTCTTGCTACTGCCACACAAGAATCAATAGTAAGAAAAAAAGTCTTGTTGCTGGCACACAAGAACCAACAGTAAGAAACGGTGCTCTATTGCCACATAACAATAGTGAGGAGAAATAAAGCAGCTAATACACATATTGAAAGAAAAGGATAGGCTGGACACAAGAACCTATAGTAGAAGAAACTATTGTAGAAGTCATTCCTTCATAAGAGTATGCTACCATACAATAGGGAAGGAAATGCACTCTGCGTTATGAATTGCTTGGTGATTTATTGATGCACATATTAGTTCACTTCCACACAATTGTTTAGAAGTTAGAGTTGGCATCTTGATACTATGAGTTGATATACAATCATATTTTATTTACATATTCTCTCATAGAACTTAAATGCTTGGGTTTTGTTAATTGGAATATAGACATACATCCTCACTTCCCAAACAAATCTGATCCTTTCTCATTAAAAATCATGGTCATTTTAAGCTTGGATTATCCATATATCAGTTCTGATTTTTATCGATGCAACTCTCTTAGTGTTTGAAAAATGAAAAAAAAAACCATTAATTATCATCTCATTCATATTGCATATGGGGTTTCTTGTGCCAAAAGTTCCAGAAGTTGTCATAAGAAAAAGTGCAGCCAAGAGCATCAGATACAGGAAATTATGGTGTGCATATTCAACATAGAATGGATCGCAAGGGTTCCAAAATATCCACTGTATATTCAGAATGCTACTACAGTCTTAGAAGGAAGTCTATGGCAGATTTTGAACATTGTTTGGCATTATTTGAAGTGTTACAAAGCACTCCACAATAAGGGCATAACCAAAGAACATTCTAGCAGCCTTCATTCAACCATGAGAATGGATGATATTTACTATGGTTTATTGCAATAGAATTTGCCATATATGTTAAGAGTTATGAATTTGATGTGAAAATGGTTCTAAAACTCTTTTATTTCCCATGAATAATAATTCCTGTAGTAGAGTTTGGCTTGTGAAGATCACCGATATCCTTTTTGGCTCTTGTGACATATGGAGGGTCTACAAATTCTATGACTGTCATATGATATTTGAGCAGCTTGGATCATCATAAAAGGAAATTTGCAAGTGTGATCTCTTGTTGGTATGAAGATTTCCTATGCATTGTCATTTTTTTACAATACATTATGAGCACTTAACTACAACCATGTGGAATCAAAATCGAGCTCACATGGTCATTTTCAACTAGCATACAATCATTTTCAAGCAGCCTACAATCATTTTTGTAAGCCAAGTATGTGTTTCCATCTAGCACATATATAAAAAATTTGGATGTTGGGAGTGGTAGTGCAAATACAAGAAAACAAAGTTTTCAAAGTTCACTTGATTTCATGATGGTTATCTAAACCAATAAATGGAAGGTAAGTTAATGAAAAATGGAATTTGAGAAAAGTTTGCAAATGGATGGACAATTCTCTCACACCAAGTACAACAAATTATGAATACGGAAGTGGGAAGTAGTAGAAATATTCTGTCATTGCAAAGTGCAGCAAAGAAGTGATACTATCTCTTCCTTTACTTGAGGACAGGTAAAATATTCAGTTTGGGGGAGATTGTGGATAAACAAGCAGCATCTGGTGCAATGTCCTGAAGGTAATTCGTGACATAATACACACAATAATATATATTGCACTTGACTTTAAAATGATATATATTTCACTTGTCCCTCCTCAATCCATTGGAAATTTGATGGGTCACATGCTCTGTTCAAACCAAGATCCAATCTCATCACCCAAGGTGGAGTCTTAGCTTACAATCATCTATGTTCATTCTAATATGTTTTGAAGATGATATGGCTATCATTTAATTTTCTCCATCGTGGCTTTGCATTGACATTAAAACCTATATCTAGTCAACCAGATGAGTGGATGCTGAGAGCAATTTTTGAAATCAAGTTCATGCTTTTATTTCCCCATGGTGTTTGGCAAAAGTGCAGAAAATTATTCTAGGATATCTTGCAAACTGTGAGCTATTTTTTCATGAAATTTTGAGGGACGAAGCATCATGTTAAGAAGAACAAACATGGAAAGTTTCAGTTCAATCCAGTGTACAGTTCTTTAGAAAATGAGCATCATTACCTACAACCAATTTGCATTTTTCTGGAAATACGTGATGTAGGTTTCTGTCAGTTTTGGTGTGGAGATGCATTAGAATGGTAAATACTTGCTTAAAAAATTTCAGCCTACCTAGTTTGTATTTTGTGAGATATTGGTTCAGGAAGTTTAGCTGCAACACATTTTTATTCATGTTTGTCTACAAAAGTGCAGAAATTGAAATGAGCATATATTGCAATTGGTAAATTGGATTCTCATAATTTTTGGACGGAAAGTTCTTAATAGCAATATGAAAAAGCATGGTAATTTTCATCCCAATCCAATGTATGGATTTTGAGAAAATGGCCATAATCATTTACATCCAATTTGCATTTTTCTCAAAATCCATAATGTGGGTATCTCTGCAAAATTTCAGCTAAACCCAGTTCTTTCTTTGGGAGATAGTGACTCCGGAAGTTTTTTGCTCAAAAGGCTATAACTCCACTAAATTTAGTGCTCTTTGGCTGTAACTCCACCAAATTTAGCGATCTTTGGGCTGCAACTCCACCAAATTCTTCACCAAATTCTCCACTAAATGAGCTGCAACACCGTAAAAATATTGCCTTTTTCCCGTTTCACGCAGTTGCAACACCGTAAAAAAAAAAATTGTCTTTTTCTGTTTCACACAGCTACAACACCATAAAAATATTTCCTTTTTCCCATTTTGCGCAGTTGCAACACCGTAAAAATTTTGCCTATTTTTCCCACTCTGTGCAGCTGTGACTCCGTTAAAATTTTTCCCATTTTTATTCTTTTCGCAACTGCAACTCTACCATATTTATCCTATGAACAACTGTGATTCTGCTAAAAAATTTCCTATCCTTCTACTTTTCGCAAATGCAACTCCGCTTGCATAGTAAAATGAAAAGCAACAAGTGAATGAGTTCTTCTAGTTGGATGCTACACAATTATTGGTTTGCATGAGGACATGCAACAAGTTCAGTTTGGGGGTGATGTTGGGCCATGGATTTGTCCATTTTTCCATCACTTATCGACATATATTTTATCCCTTTTCTTCTCATTTTCGCCCATTTATCATTCCATTTTCCATCAATTTGTTGTAACTACGCATAAAACACCATACTACTTCCATTGATGCTTTGAGTGGTTAATAATGATTATTTTCCTTTAGCTTTGATGAATTGAAGATGATTATGTATAATTTTATGAATTATGGTTTATGGAGTGATTTTCTATATTAACAATAGCAACAATCATGGTTCAAGCCTCCAACTCATGATCAAACGACCTTAACAAAAAACGCATGCCAATAAGAACACATGAATTCACGTCTTGATTTACGGGCAGATGGAAATGAATCTCGAACATCCGGGACATGGGTTTTGTGTAGAATGTCCTGATTTACCTGAATCATAAGGAAATCACCAAAAAAAAGCCACGGTTTGTGATATACAACCGGTTCTTTGAGAGGGTATTTTTCCAGATTTACTGTTGCGGCTGGTTCCAAAGTTGTTAGCAGTTACGGTCATGTTTCAGTTGTTACAGATCATAAGTTGGGGATTTGGTTCCTCATTCCCCTGAGATAATTTTATGTATAAATACATAATAAATCTCATTGAGAAGGGTGAGGAGAGAAAGCAATGTTATGATGTAGGATTTGGTCCAGATCTATTGTAATCATTCCATTCTGATAATACATGTTGGCAGTTTCTTAATTCTAGAGTTGTAGACTTTCATTGTGGAGATCCAGCTCTGCTCAGTGGAGGAAGGTCCCTCTTCCCTGAGAAAATACTCATAGTGTTAATTATAAGTGTGTTATTGTGTATATGTTATTATTTAGTTCATGCTTCCATTCAGTAGATTATTTAGTTCATGCCTTCATTTATTAGATTTATCATAGTTTCTTTCCTGTTAATTCATTTTGATAGATCGTTGCCCAACATAGCATTTCTTTAGATTTATGCAATTAGATATTTCTTCATAAATAGTCAATTTTATTTTAAGTTAGATTTACAGTGTGATTTTATGAATAGGTTCGAGGTTTGATTTACTTTCAAGAAGGTGTGATCTAGTTTACAAAAAGTGTCGATTTCAAACCAATAGATAACAGTGTCAGGTAAAAATTGTGCTTGCATAGATATTGCACCATAACTTTGAAATAAAAAACTTCCTCACGTTGACAATTTATGTTTAGCACTCTGCATGTTAAGTTTTAATTAACTAGCATATAGTGGGCCCAATACATATGTCCCCTTTAACTGAACTTGGTTATTTAACCAATGTATTATCATTTATTTTAACATTTCATGTTCTTGAATGATAGCTTAATTGACAGATCCATGGACTCCCACTATCACTGTACTTCCTCTCCTTTGTCAACATTTTTGTGACAGAGTTTACACTCGACATTTTTTTCATGCTCTTCCATTTTTTGTCTAGGATACATGTTTTTTTTAAACTATGTTTCTACTTCCATATCTAATGGTCTATTCTACGTGTAAGATAACTAGCTTCCTCTTTTACGAGAATTCTGTTAGTTTTTCATCATTTAAGCTAGCATTATTATAATATCTTTTCACTTAGAGAATAACAAGCACCGCAATCACATAAGCACATCACAAGAGACAAGAGACACAAAGATTTTAGGAGGGGAAACCATAAATGGAGAAAACCCCTCAACTTCCTCTAAGATAGTATCACCACAAGATGTGATCCAAAAATAGTAAGATGACCTCCCTTCACAAAAGCAACCTTCTGTCTTCTGTCAAGCCCAAGAATTTCCTTCTCCAAAAGTGTGCCACACTTGAGAGAGCAAGAGAGCTAAGTCACAAGTGATAAATAGAGAGACTCTCACTCTCTATTTATATTCTTCCGTTGACTTGAAGTGCACTCAACCATGTAGGTTTACCTTATAATTAATTACTTGAGCCTACACCTTAATTAGTGTATAATAACCCAAGTGCCCCTAAACTGTGGGGACTTACCTAATGACTTGATATGACTTGTTT
>LPNX011124184.1:296904-386438 GCA_001517045.1 Pseudotsuga menziesii
CAACGCAGCCTCTTCTCATACACAGTCTCCTCCACACAGCTCTCTAACCGAGCAGTCTTCAAGGCAGTGTATACAAGCGTATCAAAAAACACACGCAGTATTCAAGATATAATATCTCCAGCAAGCATTATTCCTCCAGGTCCATCACGCAGGCGGCAGGTAGTCTGCACGCAGGTTCACCACTCATCACGCATTCACAGCTCCACGCAGTATGCCATCATTCAGATAACAAATGGACTCTAATTTCAAAGGATTTCCATTTCAACGCCATGGACGCTTCTCACTGATCGCTGGTATTCTTCATGAAATTGTGGAGCAGGAAATAATCCCACTCTTGCCATGGGACACCCGTTCCCATCTCATAGCCTTGAGCGAAGCATGGGGGAAGGCGTTAGACGCAATTAAAGTACAAGGCGGGAACCCTAACCCTATTCATGGAGAACGCACTTCACACAACTACACGCAGAGAACCTTGGAGAAGAATTTTGGCAGCGGACAAGAAGTTGGTTCCCGGGCAGCTATATCAGTTACTACGAAACCCTAATCAAGCCCATTCTTCGGTAGAGTCAGCTAGCAGGACTGGCGGTGAGAAAAAATAACGTACAAAATTATGGCACTCTGGTTGTAGGAGAAACGCAGAGGCAGAATGTAGGTCTGGCAGCCAGACTGCCAAGACTGACAAGCATACAGGCATGAGTTATGCTCTGATACCAGTTGTTAGGTATAACTCCCGATTTGATTATCTATTCCAATGCAAAATCCTATACTTATACAAATCTCCTGGCGGTTGGATTTCACCTTCCGCTCAGCTGGTTTAGCTTCCTATCTATTCATATTCCTATTTTATTTATTTACAATAATCCTGACGGATTATTCTAACACGGACACCTGCCTAAAAGCATCTGTTTGAAAGGAAGGGTCGGTGCAATAAAGAGATTTTGAGTCGCACATCAAGAACCATCCCCTATGCGCAATTTTTCAAAATGATGGCCACTCACATGTAGACCTGATATTTTCTATGCAGATTCATGCTATGTGATAATCAAGGGAATCATGATCGTCCATGACCTTGTAAACAAATGGTGTGAAATTAGGCCATAAATCTAAACCCTATACCATGGTGTGGGCCAAGAGATCTATTATCGATGTTATAAAACTCAAAATGCAAACATATCCCACTTGTAGTTGAAATAATGTTGCCTCCATAGAGATTGTGTGTTGTATGAAGGCCTTATGACACATCACTCATGAACCACATCGTTACATGTAGGCCAGAGTTCCATACATAGTTCTTATGTGGTAGTCTAGGTTACCATGCATGGACCATCAACCACATATAAAAATAATATGGCATAATACCCTAAATTTAGTATGTGGGAAATGCTATAGGCCACAATAATCATCCTTATCAATGTTACACATATTGAAATCGCCACCATATCTCACTTGTAAGGTAAAGTAATTATGTGTAGGGCCCTACACAAGGACCATGACAACATAAGGCCCTATATTTTTCCTTATACCTTGGAATGGTCCTCAATATCCATCCCTAGTGTGCCCCTCCTCAATGGTTTCCTAAAAAATACACTTGTTCAAATCAACCTTATTGCAAATACAAGCACAAGCAGCAGTAGCCAAATTTATCATCTCTAGAGCAAGGGTAACAAAGTTATATAGTGCATATTTAATGCAAATTAATAACAAAATTGGAATGCCATTACTCTAGAGTAAAACTAAGAATCCACATCTAGATAGGGACTAAAGATAGAATTTAAGTGTACAAGTGGAAGCCTTGCTACTAAAGCCTAATAAAGAAGTCAATGACACGATTAAGAATGACACTCTTTGTTGAAGTAGAGATAAATTCAAGGATAAAAAATATCCTTATCATATGGTGAATCACCAAAATGTCTCATATGAATGAAGCCCAATGACCAATAATATAGACACCCAAACTTATAGTTATCATAATAATATTTATCATTCAATGGATTTCATAACTTATTACCCTTGCACATCAACCCATCGACTATGTAGTAGTCCTCCTTGACCGTAGAGGGAAAGTTTAAAAGAAAGTACCAAGGTGGAATAATCGATGTAGATAGACAAAAAGGAGGGATTCTTAAAGTTCAAATTAAATTTCAAAAGTTTAACTTTGAAGGAGATGAATTTCTCAAGCCATGATCCAAAATCTGGACTATATGGACAATGGATGGGTCCAAAATATAGACTATGGGAATATCCCCTTTCACTAACATAAAATGGAATTAGCATTTCCATTAACTATGGGACAACCCCCTTAATGTTAAACATGTGCAAGTCGAGGAGAATGGAAATAGGAACTATGATGGTAGTGTAGTAGTTTAGAATAAAAGGAAGAGGTGCCACTAAGAAACCCAAACCTAGGTCCATTGCTTCATTAAACTCACTCATGAGGTGAATAAGGGTATGTGGGGGATATAGGTGTTTGGACTCCATGCTAGAGCCCGAGATGACCTGTCAGGCCCCTACCTTTTTGGAAAAAATAACAACATTTGTCAGTGATGTCAACTGTTGATATCCAAAAAATAAAAAACATGTGTCAATGATTGCATCTGTTGGTCTATATTCAACAAAAAACGATATGGAGTAAGGATGGGTTGCAAGAACCAATTATTTGGTGGGTAATCTTATGACTTATATTGTTCTATTATTCTAATTGACTTAACCGTAAACCTTATATACTATATAAAGTGTTTAACAACAATAATATTCTATATAGTTTATTTGTTTATATTTAATACTAGTATTAACATCTATGTACCTACTTTATAGCATATGTAACACTAGTGGAACTTAATGATGACTATAATACTACATAAATTAGATATAAAAAGATTACAAATAAAAAGATTAGTAAATATGGATCCTATTTCTTATTTTATCACTTAGCTTAGTAATAATATGTTACCCCATTGTCATTAGGTATTAAGTTTAAACTCTCACTGTCATTCGATAACTAGTAATAATTACATATGATACTCGCATATCTATGTGATATTTGCATCTCTTCTATCACTTACACGTTTATATAAAATTTGCACTATTCAAACCTATTAGAACTATAGTACTTTAACTACAACAATAAAAAATTAGGTTTTTTATAGGTTATAAAGAGAAAATAAGGCACTAACAATAGTGACTAATAGCATCTAGTTACTATAATACATTGATACAAATAAATAAGTCTAGCACTAATTAGGTTCATAAGGCACAAAGAAGAGTGGAACTACTAAGATAGGTAGGAGACAAAGTAATTCAATCTTACTTTCTTTTGAAAAGTATAGGACATAACTGGAAGTATATAGTGCTCTAAGTACGACGATTATGGAACTTACTACAGCTAGTGTCTTTAGAGTAGTGCCTACTACTTAAAGGTTTCACTCTAAGACTCAAGTGATTTAGTACCTTACTCTATGTGGACTAATAGTACCTTACTATATAGATACTAGTTATTACTACATTACAGACTATGGAAAGTAAGAAAGAATGTAGTAAGGATAGTAGTACATACTCTATGAAAGGTGTAATGACCTTATGATTCTTCGCTTATGCTCACAGATAAAGGAAAAAAAGGAAGGGAGCTAGTTTCAAATTAAAATAATGGATACTTTCTTATTCGCTTTGCTCAGATCTAATTAGGGGAGAGAATCAATATATATTCTCTCTATTTAGTATTTTAAATAAGGAAAAAAAGGAAGGCGAATGGTTTCAAATTAAAATAATGGATACTTTCTTATTTGCTTTTCTTAGATCTAATTAGGGGAGAGAATCAATATATATTCTCTCTATTTAGTATTTTAAATAAGGAATGGAATAATAACATATATAATGCTCTCTATATTTCTATCTATTCTTTGATAATTGGGGAAAAGGAATAAAACAAATTCTAGGACTACAAGACTCAAGTTTAACTACGATAAGAGATATATTTCAATAGTCGGTGAGATCAAGGAAAGTTTCAATAAATCTAGTTGAATTGGACTCAAGAGGAAATCAAAATAAATAAAAAAAGAGAGTTTGAACTACTAGTCATTAGCTTCTGAACTTATCGTTAGATATATTGAAAGAGAGAAGATAGGTTGAAAAAATGCAATTTCGGAAACAGTAACAACATTTTTCAATGATCTCGTCCGTTGGTCTCCAAAAAATAACAACATTTGTCAATGATCTCATATGTTGGTATATATTCAATGAAAAGCGATATGGAAGGATGGGTTGCAAAAAACAATTATTTGGTGGGTAATCTTATTACTTATATTGTTCTAATTGACTTAACCATAAACATTATAGACTATATAGAACGTTAACAACAATAATATTCTATATAGTTTATTTTTTTATATTTAACACTAGTATTAACATCTTAATATAATCAAGAAATGTGGAAATGATTTATATTCTATATAGTTTATTTGTTTATATTTAACACTAGTATTAACATCTTAATATAATAATAAAAATATGGAAATGATTTATATTTTCTTTTAAAAGGGTAATTTAGAAATTAATAATAGCTTTAGGTATGCAATTAAAATATTAATTTTTAATGAGGTTATATCCCAAGTGACTGTAAGAGATAAATTCCTTCTACTAGGTATTGACACGCAATAGAATTATCACATTTATATTATCACAAGTTATTGATTAATATTTTCTTTTAAACGATGTTAATATAATAAAAAAATGTGTAAATGATTTATATTTTCTTTTAAAATGGTAATTTAGAAATTCATAATAGCTTTAGGTATGCAATTAAAATATTAAATTTTAATGAGGTTATATTCCAAGTGATTGGGGGAGATAAATGCCTTCTACTAGATATTGACACACAATAGAATTATCACATTGGAAAATATCACAAAACACAATAGACAAGGACCCTCTCACTGTGCATTATTCCTCACAGAGGATAAGGCTACAAAACCTCTTTTTTCTAGAATGTGATTATGCTCAATCAATTTGGGATGATGCTACAAATAAAGTAGGGAAAATTAAAACACTTTCTTATGCTTGCTGCAATTTGTTCTTGCATTTGAAAAATTAGTGCCTAGGATCCTTGCATCTCAAACCTAACCTAACCATAATATGGATGGACCTTCCCAAATAAGTTTGTTGAAAATTTTGGCTAGCTTGAAAGAAGATGGTACTTAATGTAGAGGTCATTCATCCTAGCCATACAACCATCAAAGCTATATGTTTTTTGTTTGAATCTCTTTATTTCCATGAGATCAAGTATTTAAACATGAATATCTTATTGTCTGCATGAAATTTCTTTGGTACGAGATCTTGTATTTAAGATCCCCCCTTAGTCCAAATCTATCTTCTATAAACTAGTAGAAATTAGCTTAGAGACTAGATTTACAAGAGTATGAATTTTGGGGCTTGTTAAACTATCACAAGTTCTTTAAACTCTACTTTAATGGATCCTCCGAAGTCAATTCAAGGATGGAAGGAGCGTGCGATGTTGATGTAATTGTAACTTCAGAATGTATTCACTTATATGTCTTATGTATTGTACCCCTATGTTCCTATCGAGAGAATTAGTAATGTAATAAAGTCATGTCATACCCTGATGTTCCTATTGGAAGAATCGATAATGTAAACAAGTCATGTAAATTCATAGAGGGTAACCTTCCTTATTAATCAAGGGTTAAAGTCCCCACAATTGTGGGGTAGTAGAGTTATTAGACTCTCCTAGAGAATTCAGCCCTGGTGAGTTAATGTCAAGTCGAAAACTAGTATAAATAGAGAGTGAGCCTCTTTATTTATCACACAGTCACTCACACTCAGTTGTAGCACATAACTGAGAGAGAGAAGAAGCTGGTACAAGAGAGAGAGAGACAACTACTGTCAGGAGATCATCTGTGTACCTTTGGGTTTTACTTTTGGTGCTTATTCTATCTCTGAGGAAGTTGCGGGGTTTTCTCATTTATGGTTTCCTAGAGGAAAATCTTTATTTCCATTGTCTATTGTGATTGATTGTTGTGCTTTTTATTCTCTCAGATATGATACTAAGATCATATAGCTTAAATGATAAAAATCTAAAATAGTATCAAAGCTAACCTGAAAAGAAGACATTGTGCAACTGCTGAAGCTAGGGATTCCTATTTTTTGGATCTCTCTCCACAAATCATTAGAAAAAGGAGACTAAGCTGACTCTCCTCTTTGAGGCACATCTTTTTGTAGAAGCAGAATCTGATTCTCAGGATTTTTAGTTTTTTACCCAACAATACAACGGGAAATTAGGGCTTTCCACAAAAGTGGAATTTTTGAGTGATCCCAGGATAGGATTGATCTCCTCCACAAAATAGAGTTTTAGAGATAAAAATTGAATTTTTTGGTTGGGTAGAACTCCAGGAAAGTCAAACCCTAATCTACTCCTGAACCAAAAAACCAGCTCTGCAGAAATCCAGCTCCAGATTCAGTTCAGACATCTTAAACTGGTAAGATCTAAATCTTTGTATTTCCATTTGATGTTCTCTGTTAAGATGTCTCATCATACCAATCTTGATGAAAATCTTGAGGGAGCTCAAAAATTCTAATCCTGGAAGTATAGGATCTCCCTGGTCCTACAAGAAAATGAATTGGACCCCTACATAAGTGAAGAGGTTCCAGTTCCAGAGGGAGATGAGGCTAAGGCCTTACACAAAAAGAAATCTGTCATGGATAAGAGGATTATTGTTGATTCAATCAAGGATCAGCTTATACCTCAAGTGTCCTCCCTAAATACACCCAAAGAGATGTTTCATGCCCTAACCAAGTTCTTTAAAGGGAGGAGCATAAATCAGAAGATGACTCCGAGAAATCAATTAAAGAATGAAAGATCCAGAATGCAAAGACTATACAATATTACTTTATAAGGGTCTCTTAGATCAAGGAACAACTTGAAGCAGTAGATGAAGATGTAGAGAATGCAGAGATTCTGATGACCACCTTGAATGGTCTCCCCAGAGCATGGGACTCCTTCATTCAAGGGATCTATGCCAGGAAGAATCTAATCAAGTTTAGCAGACTGTGGGAATAATTCTCACAATAAGAAGCTCGAATAGTAGCTCGAGAAGAAAATATGGGAAATGAAGATCAAGCTCTCATAGTAAAATCCAAGAAGAGAAAAATAGACCATCACCAAAATAAGCACTCTCATCTTAGAATATCTAACAAGAATCTACCTAAATTCAGATGCTTTACATGCGATGAAAGAGGACACTATGCTAGATATTTTCCTAGGAACAAAAATGGCTCTCACAAGAAGAAGGGAAACAAGAAAGAAATCATCCTAACACCGCAAAGGAATATGAACCTCCCAAGAAGAGAATCAAGCAAGAAAGTGATGATTCTTCAAGTGATGAAGAATATGTTCTAATCTCTGCCCTCATGGGAACTATCTCACATGGAAGTAATGATTGGATTATAGATAGTGGTGCTTCCAAACACATGACGGGATTTAAGGAATCCTTTGTGAGACTATCAGAACATGAATCACCCCACAAGGTGAAACTTGGGGATGACTACCAGTATCTAATAAAAGGTAGTGGTGAATCCTCCTACAAACTAGACTCTCAAAAGTATATAAAGATGAAGGACGTCCTATTTGTACCAGGACTAAAGAAGAACCTTCTTTCCATCTCTACATTGGATGCAAAAGGGATGAGGGTTGCATTTATAGATGGCCAAGTCCTCATGTGGCCAAAAGGAAAGACTATTGACGATGCAGTAGTAATTGGAGAACAAGAGGGAGGACTATACAAATTGAANTTAGTAGAACCAAATGAAATGTGGCATAGAATGCTTACACATGTGCACTATAGAGCACTACCACTTGCAAGCAAAGTTGTTGAAGGTCTTCCAGAAATGTAGGAAAAACATGAAGGTGTATGCAAAGGATGTGCGAAAGGAAAGAACACAAAGAAGACATTTCCAAGTAGCAAGAGAAAGGAAAAAGGAATCTCTGAAATCATCCACTTCGATGTATGTGGTCCAATGTCATCCAGTTCTCTAAGAGGGTATGCATATTATGTTTCTTTCATTGATGATTTATATATGATGACATGGATATAATTCACGAAGAACAAGGATGAAGTATTCAACAAATTCAAAGAATTCAAAGCCTTGATTGAGAACCACACAGAGAATAAGATCAAGATATTTCAATCAGATAATGGTGGAGAATTCACATCAAATGAATTCAAATAATTATGCAGAGATTCAGGGATTAAGAGGGAGTTTACCACTCCATATAATCCACAATAGAATGGGGTTGCGGAAAGAAAGAACAGAACAATCATGGAAGCAGCAAGGGAAATGCTTCATGATCAAGACCTTCCTATGCATCTATGGCCAGAAGCTTCTAGGACAGCTATGTATGTATAGAACCGTACTCTTTTGCTAGCCAAAAATACACACCACCTACAGACAAGAGCCGGTTCCCTAGTCTGAATGGTTCAGATCTAGAACAAAACACAAACACAGAATGTTAGACTCTCCCTAGATCTAGTTAATCACTTGAACGGAATGTCATGATGCTTCTCTCAAAGGTTTTCCTCACTATCCTCACAAAAGAACCTGTAAAATATGGAAGACAACAAACAAAACATGACAGGATACAATATAATCAACTAGATCTATTCTTTTGACCAAGGAATCAAGCAATATAAACACATGAAATAGTAAATATGGGAAAGAAAAGACATTCTTTATTAATAAATGAATGGAGAGACTAAAACCTTCATTCCTTGGTGTTGATATTTCCTTCCAATGGATCCTTTCCTCCAAAGACTCAAGAATGATTTTGACAGAGTTTGGGTATGAAACACAATTCTTCCTCCCTTGTCCCATGGGGGATGAGATAGTATTTAAAGGCATGGGAGGATAGGTATGGTTGAGGATCTCATGGGTGAGGTGTATATTACATCCTAAAAGGGAGGATCTCAAGCTCTAGCTGGTCCTAAACCATAGGGATGAGCCTCCACATAGGCAAGCTTCGAGAATCCTCTTGAAGCTTCTCCTTTTTCCTTCAAAACTCAAGCACCACTTTTCCAAAGAAGTAAACAAGCGGTGATAAGGGGGCACCACTTTTGGAAGTAAGGGAAAGAGTGGTGGAACCTATATTTTCTCATGTATCAGGAGTGGTGCTAGCTCTTTGCTTCTTGGGTAACGCTTTTGGTAAATGGGGAAAGAGTGTTACCAACTCAAAAGAGGGAAAAATTGCAAGGGGTTAATTTATTCCTTCATTTCTCTAGGGAAACTCTGAGGGATTGGAGAATTCAAGGGGATACCTGTATCATAACATGAGGGTGATGATATTTCAGTATAACATACTCCACATAGAGTACTTGAGAACAAGACATTTGAAGAAGTATTTTCCAGCAAGAAACCAGAAGTCAGTCATCTCAGAATATTTGGTTGTCTACTGTACATACACATTCCAAAAGAAAAGAGAACAAAGTTATATTTGTGGGTATACTCTGAGAAATCGAAGGCTTACAGAATATACTTGCTAGGATTTAAGAATATCAACATCAGTAGAGATGTAACATTTGGCGAAGACTCAACTTACATCAAGTACAGAAAATGACCTGTTGAAGACTCTGAAGAATCGGAAGTACCCAGAATCCATAAAAAAACTATGAATGAATCAACTCCAGAAGAAGAAAAAGAAATGGAAGAACCTCAGGAACCAATAGATCCACCTCAAGATAAGAACCCTCACAAGAGGAAACCTTCATGGGTATGAGAGGTTATCCAAGGTGCAGAAAGATATGGGGCTCCAGAAGAAATGAATAGAGAAAGAAAGAGAACTAGGTCCTACTCCAGATATGTAGCCTTATTATGTGACATCATTGATAAAGAACCTTCCAAATATGAAGAAGTAGCATAGAAGAAAGAATGGAAGGATGCTATGATAGAGGAGTACCAATCTATCATGAAGAATGATGTTTGGGATGTTGTCCCAAGACCAGAGGGGAAGTCTGTTGTGCCTTCCAAGTGGATCTACAAGATCAAGCATGCTGCAGATGGTAGCATAGAGAAATATAAAGAAATATTTGTGGCTCGTGGTTTCTCCTAGAAAGAAGGAATAGATTATGAAGATAATTTTCCACCTGTAGCCAGATACACTTCCATCATATCAGTACTTGCTCTGGCTACAATCATGAAATGGAAGGTACACCAGATGGATGTCAAGACTTCCTTCTTAAATGGTGTAGTAGAAGAGGAAGTGTATGTGGAGAAACCACTTGGTTTTGAGACACATGATAGGGAGACTCATGTGTGAAAATTGAGTGCTAGACCTTTCTGACATGGTTGATGTGTTCATCCCATGGTCTTATGTGAGTGTTGGGTGGGCCTTTCTGAAATAGTCGTTGGATGTGTTCCTCCCATGGTTAGATATAAGTGTTGAAGAAGATGAATACCTACATGGAGGCTAGTGTAACGTCCCCGACCCTCTGACCGGTGAAGAGGACACGACCAAACCCTTATCTATCTGGGAAACTAGCCCCATGAACATACACACATAAAAACTGAAATGCTTTGAAGTAAAACATGCATACATTGTTACCATACAATGGAAGAAAAACCATACATTCAAGCATTTAGCATGTTCATCATTTTCATTAAACATCAAATATGATTGCAAATATTGAACATAGTCAAGAATACTTATCTTATGAAGAATTCATCCCACAACCAACTACGTCGCTGCAACATTCCACCCAACCATAGGCCAGTGTTCTCCTTAAACTCTTAGCAACATTGCCACCCCCAAGCTGGGCATGATTCCCCAAGGAATAAGGAAATAAGCAGGCTCACACATAGCCAAAGGTACACAAATCAGCCAATTCAACATAGTTGGGTTTATCGGGCCATTAGGGAGCTAGGAAAAAACTGACTGCTAAGCTGGTGGGCTCACTAAATAGCTAAGGGCACCTACACCAGAACTAGCCTGACTTCTAGGACACCCTAAACAAGCAATCCATCCCTTTTTTGCTACAGAGTCCCTTAGGCCCTGACTTCCCTTCCAGTACTATTCAAGGGTTGTGGAGAAGAAAGAAAACCCTCTAGCTCTATCTATGTGGCTCCCAAACACACCAGGTTTATCAAGCATACCAATCCTTCACTCCCACTCCAACATAGTCCAAAGACCAAGCACTGCATACACACACCAAAACAAGCAATTCACAGCTTTGAGGAAGAAAATCAAACACCATAGAACAATCGAGGTGACAATTTAGGTAATACACAGCTCTGACGAGGAAATTCGATTCCTGAGTCATTCTTGGCCCTATCATGGCCAAAATGACTCAATAAGAATCCACAGCAACCCAAAAACATAAATGAACCCACAGTAAACCAAAATCATGTCGAAGCCAACGGTAATCAATTTCTCAGCTGCATGAGGAAGGAAAAACAACCCACGTGGAGGTGAATTCACACAGTCAGACCCACAAAGAAGAGAAATACACACAAAAAAATTCCCCCCAAGTATGAAATTCACACACACAGCAAAATCGTGCACGTGAAGCCATTCTCCTAGCCCTCTATGTGAGTAAAATGCCAAAACCTATGCATGAGGAGAAGAGAATGATCATCTCCACGTGAGGATGGGCAAGAATGCAAGAATGGGGTCGTCCCCTCTCTTCCTACCGACATGAGGGTGAACGAGTCTGCTGGTGGAGTGTGCATGTGGGGAAGGACTGACAATCCTGCCACACACCACTTCCTAGCAATAACTGCCCAACTAACATAAGAGGTTTTAATTTGGTAGTTGACTGATTGAGACAAGGGAAGGTGAGTAAGTCAAAAGGGTGGTTAACAACTAAATGGCTTTAACAACTGGCTTTAACAACTCACACTTGGATTTTCCCCATTGGCCCAAATTTTAATAATTCCCCCTCCTTATCCTTAGGAAAAATCATGCCCTTTTCATTATGTTTGCATTGACATTGCTGGTTGGGGTTTATTTTAATTAAAATGCATATTTACAAGGTGCCAAAATTATAATGTGCCGGATATCACAATACACCATCGGCAACGATTTTAATCACCGGAACACTAAACGCTAAATTGATGGTGGGGATTTTGTCTTTAGCTCCACACCATGATTAATTACAATATATACATGATATACATTTAATGCAAATGGGGTCAAAACCAAGGTGTTACAGTTAGGCCTACAACTAGCATGAAAAAAAGGGCTGGCTCTAAAGAACTTCCTGTGACAAGTAGAATTGAGAGATCGCACCATTTGTCCAAAATAGCAGAAGCAGTGATGATCTAGACTTGATGATGATCCAGTGATGATCCAGATGATCCAAACTTGATGATGGCAGACTTGATGATGGTGGACTTGATGATGATCCAGTGATGATGATCCAGTGACGAAGACTTTTGCTGATGAAGTGTGTCGAGAGAATACCTTACTAGTTAAGAGGGAGTGTTGATGTAATTGTAACTTCGAAATGTATTCACTTATATGTATTATTTATTGTACCTCGATGTTCCTATCGGGAGAATTAGTAATGTAATCAAGTAATTTCATACCCTGATGTTCCTATCGGGAGAATCAACAATGTAAACAAGTCATGTAAATTCATAGAGGTAACCTTCCTTATTGATCAAGGGTTAAAGTCCCCACAATTGTGGGGCACTAGGGTTATTAAACTCTCCTATAGAAGTCAGCCCTGGTGAGTTAATGTCAAGTCAAAAACTAGTATAAATAGAGAGTGAGCCTCTCTATTTATCACACAGTCACTCACACTCAGTTGTAGCGCATAACTAAGAGGGAGAAGAAGCTGGGACAAGAGAGAGAGAGAGAGACAACTACTATTGGGAGATCATATTTGTATCTTTGCGTGGTTTTCTCCTTTATGGTTTCCCTAAGGAAAATATTTGTGTCCATTGTCTATTGTGATTGATTGTTGTGCTTTTTATTCTCTCAGATAAGATCCTAAGATCATATATCTTAAATGATAAAAATATAATAAGGGGGAGGGGGTGGGCGATCTACATAGGCCTTGACAGACACATATGATTAACATATTTCCAGAGACTCTAAATGACCATTAACAATCATGATGAATCCTATGCCCTCTACTTAGTAACATATATCTTAAAATCACATGATTTGAAAATGTAATGTTGATGTAGTAGCTATGTGAGGAATCCTCACCAAGTCGGACTCAAAAAATATAATAACAAAGAATGATTATTGTGCATAATTGTTCATTCTATCGATGATGTAGTTAGCATCTAGTTGGAGTCATGTCATATTCTAGAAGTGGTTAGAGCCTTTTAGTCTTGAAGGACATGATCAACTACTCAATTTACTTCTAAGGATATAGAGATAATTATTGAAAGGTGCATATGAAGTTATCCTTGAGTCCAAGATGAGAATCTTGGACCATTATACCGTGTATTGGTATTGGAGGTGTGGCTGAGACCTAATGAGATCTTCCTCCTTTAAGGGAACAACACAGTTGAGGTATTGAGCAGATATAACATGATGGATTGTGAGTACATGTCTACATTATGGTAACAATATAAGTGATGTTGTTTTTTCATTCATAATTTGTGGATCCTGCTGTACATGAAGTTGTGAGGATCCTTGATGTACCTGGTTGTCACTAGGATGAATACTTGCACTAATAAGTGTGCTTATTTTCTCTGTGATAGTTGGTGTTTAGATTGGCACCTGAAATGACATGTCATATACGCTGATGGACTATCCTATAGGAATATCTAGAGGGAGAGTATGATGATCAAATGTAGAGGGAGAAAGGTTCTCTAGTATAGAGGGAGATGTGATTAGCTTGATGATGGATGTATGCATCATCAAACAAACATTCTCCTAGTATTAATCACATGACTTGGCTAAGGGAAGATGAGTCAGATTTGGGCAGTGAATTCTCCCAAACACTTTGTGATAGAGAGGGGAGAATAGTCCCTAGATGACTAAAAATGGTACCGTACCTTCTCCTGGTAACTATATGATGGAGTGGGGATATTAGTCCCATGTTCACTCCCTCATTGAGAGGGAAGGATGATTTTATAGTGAAATTCTCTCGGACACTTTGTGTCGAGTGGGGATATATCTTGGACACCATGTGAAGGGCTGGAGAGGCCATTACATTCTACCAAACACTCTATGATAGAGTGAGGATATCTCTAGAACACCCTATGAAGGGGTGATAGGCCACAAAATTCTCTCGGTAACTCTATGATAGAGTGGGGATATCTCTTGGACAACTTGTGAAGGGGTGGAGAGTCCACTGCATTCTATCGAACACTCTGTGATGGAGTGGGATATCTCTCAGACATCCTATGAATGGATGGAGAGACCAATACATACTCCTGGACACTCTATGACTGAGTGGGGAGATCTCTTGGACATCATGTGATGTGATGGAGAAATTTAGTACATTCTCCCAGAAACTCTTAGACAGAGTGGGGAGATCTCTGAGACACCCTATAATGGGGTGGAGAGGCTGGTGCATACTAGAGGATTTTACATGTAGGCTCTCCAATGGAATGGATTGAGAAAGTGTATGTGGACCCACCAATGTATTGGGTTGAGTTGTTGACTCCTTGATAGAATAATTTGAGTTTTTACATGAAGGTTCGCTAATGACCAGAGTTAAGTTGGTGCATATTGACTCCGCGATGGACTAGGTTGAGTTGTTAACACTTCTCGATGAACTGAGATTGTGTTGGAAGAACTTGCATATGATATAGAGATGTTAGAGATAGTATTGATTTACAAATTATATCCATACATGTTCTGTTATTATGATTCTTCCCTGGCTAAGAGGGAGTGTTGATGTAGTAGCTTTGTGAGGCATCCTCACCAAGTCGGCCTTAGAAAATATAATAATAAACAATGATTAGTATGCATAAAAGACAAGTCAAACCATATTAAGTGTGCAAGTTGCAGGCTCAAGTTAAATTAAACAAGTAAACATAAATTCAACTATAAATAAAAAGGTGCCTCACTCATTTTCACCCAACCAAGTTCACTCCACTCAAGGAAGAAGTTTGCTACCAGCTAGAAGAAGTATTTTCTAGGGTTCCCTATCTTTGGAGGAGTTTCTCCTTTGTTCTTCAGTTTTATCTTCTGTTATATGTGATTAGTATGTATTAGGATGTATTTTGTACTTTGAACTAAGATCTCTATCACAAGGTTGTTGCGTTTTATCCCTTGTGGTTTCCAAGGTCAAAATATTGTGTCTATTATTTCTATGCTTGGTTGTTCTTTTAGTGATCCTACTATACATTATACTACATATAATATTTGAATTATACAGGTACCTTTAAAAACTATCAGGTAACATTTAGGGGGTATTTCTAAAAAAACCCCAAAATTCTTGTTGGAATTTCCAAAAGTCATGTTGGACTTTTGGGGATCTTTCCAAACCCCCTCCCCCCCCCCCCCCCCCGGGAAAAATTCCAAGTCATGTTGGACTTTTGCGGGGTTCTTTCCAAACCTACCCTGAAAGTCCAATGGGGTTTTTTTTTTGTGGGGCGGGGGGGGGGGGGGGTTAAAAACCGCCCCCAAAAGAGGAAGTTTCAAGACTTTTGAGGGGGGGTTTAAGAATCGCCCCCAAAAACCTAAAAAAACTTTTTGGGGGGGTTAGCAAAATCGTTGCAAGGAAAAACCGCCCCTAGAAGGGTATTTTGTTGTAGTGTATAAGTTGACTTATCATATGTTCTTAAGTACTTAAATATCTGTGTGAGTCATATGTCATTAAATTCTTGTTATGCTTTATTTTATTTTTGAACTTGTAGAGAATGGTTAAAGGTTAAAGTTAGATTCTAAATCTCTCTAAATATTAGTCCACCTCATCATATGATTAATTATTCATATTTGGTTACAATATAATCAGACTTTGAAATGATGTGAGTGTCAACATGGTTTGATTGTAGAAATATCGTTGGGACTATAGAATTGAATTCTTTATTTTGAAAAGAGTGGATTGAAATTAAGATTTATTTTATTATTTAAAGCATGAATTCCATTTTATAGTTTACCATTCATTGACAGATTCTACACACGTTTATCAATCCTGCATAGATTGTTCCCATAATTCATATGTTCACGAACCTTTGGTTGAAATTAAGGTGTTCAGGATTTAAAATCATATAATAGTACCAACAAATACCTTGGTACCTTTTTTCATTATTATTGGGTTACCTTAAATTTCATACCGATTACCATGATTAATTTCTAACTAGATTATTTTTCACATGTAACTTCAGGTCATTATCACAACATAAAGAATCATACTTGGTGGTGTCACTGGAGAATCCCTCTTTCTAAACCACTCCCTATCCCAATGGACTAATTGAGCATTGAGTATCTTAAATTAGGCAACAATCTAATTTCATGCTACTTGTTGGTGAAGCTCACCAACAAAGATTCATCAACAGGGTTTCCCAATCTGTCGATGCCCTGCAGCGCAATCTCCCTAAGCACTGGCCCAGATAGGTTTTACCCTACCCAGCAACGTCTATGGAGCAGACAAGGTCTCACCCAAGGCGTTCAAGGGAGAGCTGTTAGAACCGAGTTTCCGATAGTGGGAGAGGAGGATATGGGGATCTGATGGAGGGAGCTCATAACTTATTCGATCCTCATACAATATCAAAATATCACAGCATTATTCATGGACATCATAATGCATCAAATAGAAACATAGATTGCATTAACTTAGAACTAACAGATCGCATTGATATGGCAGGAAGAGACTGAATCGCATCTATAACATGTCATTTTAACAAAACAAAGTCACAGAATCACAACAGATCTATAACAATAGATAAGATTTGAGCCATACTCATTGCATCATATATTAATGTTGCACAAATATGCACATTACATAATCCTTCTCCAAAACCAGAGACTGCATACATCAAGAAGAAGCCTAGATAAAATCACAGTCAAGACAGAAAAGTCTCCATAAAACAGATCGCGCCAGATCTTATCCCTTACAATCACGCATGCAATACAATTGTTCACAACTATCCTCTTCAATTTCCCCAAAATAGTTCTATAAATAGGCTTATTCCTTTATATCAAGGGTCCATTAATAACTAACTTCTAACTGCTACTGACCTATTGCAACAAAACTTGGTCAAAATATAAATAAAATATTCAAAAAGCGGTTATTTTCCCGCTTATCGCGCCGATTTGCCCTTACGGGGTATCGCATGAGCTTGCATAGCTACTTCAATATTGAGAAACTCACTCACCCCAAACCCCTTGCCAACAGGCCCCCAAGACAGTTTTGTGGCTCACCCTCGAGCCACGTCAAGTCGACAGGGTGTGTGCCGAAGTCTTGTCCTTAAAATCTTCAAATTGCTGGGCAATTTCATGAACCTGCAACTGGAATTTACTGGCGATACTATGACATTTAGTCAAATTTTGCTGGATAGGGTGATCCTCACTAGCTTTCCTTTCGAATAGTTGTTCATTCTCTTGAATAGCCTGGAGTGTGGAAATGGCCTTAACAACCAACTGGCCACCGATTTCTTGGAATTCGTCAAGCTGCTCGTGGCGCTTTTGTTGGCGTTCTTGTGCCATAGAAGCTCACTGCTGCACATCCTTCAGTTCTATATCCCGGGTGATTTGCACCATCAGCGAAATGGCCATCAGCAACATCTTCAGGGTTTTCAACTGACCCTTTGCCTCTTGCACCTGCACAATTAGCTGATCAAGTTGCTCATCTTGAACAATACTTTTCCAAAATTCCATGGTCACCTCCATAACCATTTTAGCCTGTTGGTCCATGGTGCCGAACTAAGTGGAAATCTCTTCAATGGAGTTCTTGCACTCCGCAACCTGCTACAGTGGTGTTGTGGGTTGTACCTAGGCCTGGAGTAGCAAGTTATTGTCCTGCAGCTGAACCAGAGTCTGCCCCAATCGCTTGGCCTGCTTGACTAGGGTGGGCCCTGTGGTGTTGTCAAAACTGTTCTAGCAGGCATCAGAGTGGTGTTGTAAAAAATGTTCTAGAAGGCATCAAAAATAGCCTGCTCAACTTTGTTGCACCTTGTCCACAGCTATGATTGTTCAACAATCAGGCGGTCTTGCGCCTTCTTCAGGTCTGTAATCTCTTCAGTATCCTTTTGCTGCAACTTAGCCTGTGTTTCCTTCAGCTAGTTGATTTCTTGTAACTTCTCCTCTACCAACTGCACATAAACCTCGTGCAACTCCTCTGCTTCCTTCTTCAGCTTCTCAGCAGTATTCTGGGCCTCGACATAGCCCTCAGCTAAATCTTTTTGTTGTGTCACCAACTGCAGGGTGACACCATGCTACAACTCAACCAATGTTGTAGCGGAAATTTTATACAAATCCAAAGTCATGCTTTGGATTGGGTGCAGCTGCTGGTGAACTTCTTCATTACTGGCGTCAATCACAATCGAGAGAACTTGCATGTTTCTATCCTTGGTAGTAGTGTTGATCGAGGGGTTGTCCTACAATAGAGGTCTTGTTGATGGTTGCTTGGAAACAATATAAAAAATGGACTCTAGTCTATTTATTACTACACCAAATTATTCATGGTTTGATTCACGGATCGTCGTAGTCGTAGTCATAGATGAATCTGTGATGGCGTTGGTAAGTCGTTGCAGCTGGTCTTCCATCCCTGATTTGGTACCACTTCCTGCCTCATACTCCTGATTCCATTTGGTGCAAGTCTCCTCCCGCATGCACTGGGATACATCTACTAGATCTGTTGATGACTCATTGTCGAAGTCATGGGTGCTCAATTCTAGTGGGGCAGGGTCTTAAGGGGCCTCTCGGGGTAGATCCTTATCCAGCTCCTCCTGACTCATCGGGACATGCCAGTCTCTCAGCTAGTCTTATAAAATCGTATCCAAATCTTCCATGGTGATCTTATAAGGAAATGGTAGCCACTGCCGATCAGGGTCCCACCCGGCCTGAATATGAATGGAGTGGGGTCCAATAGAAAATCTAAGGATCCGTTGATACTTGGCCATGGCGTAGGGAGAAAATTTAGGAATAGCAATAGAGGCTACCTACAATAGGTTCTGATAGCGAGCACTGCAAAAAAACTTGACTATCTCAACTGCCATTGGTTGGTAGTCCTCTAGTTCCATCCAAGCAATAAGAGCGATGAGAATCAAAATACAACTATAAGAAAAGGGTAGCCCGGTCTGAGTAGTAAGCGCATCTTCGAGCAACTGATTCAACAAAAATAAAGACTAATTCATCTGTATCCCCTGACACATTTCTGGGCACAAGCGACAACACCCGAATTGCATTGGTCTAGTGGATTTCATGTGCCAATGTGCACCGTATGTGATTTAATACTATCAATGTGGTAAGCATGACCATCCTGTTGTTACCTGAAGTGCTCCTTCAGTTGCTTCGCAAGTCTCTTATCCATATCTCTTCCACAAATATATTGCGTCGGGTTCTACCTAGCCTTAGGCAAACCAGTAATGCTTGCAATCAAGTCGATGGTTATAAGGATTGGCATATTCATCCAAAGTGTCCCTCCATGGAAGCATTCCAACAGTTGCTTCACACACGCATGTGCTTCGTTCATTCATCCAAAATCGGGCATATTGATGAGCCCTAATAACCCAGACTTTTCTATTACACGAGCCCATGGTTTCAGAATTTGTTGAATGGGACCACCAGGCACCGTATAGACAGATTCATATGGCTCATCCCACACATATTTAAGCAAAAGTAGGTCATGATGAGAAAACTTGAGCTTGATCAATGTAGGGATGATGTCGAATGAGCATATCATCCCTTTCGGCAGTGATGGAAACATGGGTGGGTACTTCTGATTCTTGGACGGTTGTCATGGCTTGGCTCCTGGATATCATTCACCAAGACACCCCGTGGTGCTGCGGACTCAACAAATCCTTAGCTTGATGGCCCAGTCTATGCAATGCCTTCGCCGTGCACCTTCACATATGTGTGAGTTTGCCTCTTCTCTGGTGGTATAGGACTGGGTTGTTGTTCCTGCCGCTTCCACTTCAGAATGGACAACTAACCCGCTAGCATACTCATGATTTCTTCCTCCATAGCCATGGGCCAAACGAGGGAATCATACTCACTCAAAATTTCAATAGCGTCAAGGTCGCTCATCATCCCTTACTCCTCAAATCCTAAAACAATGCTCAATAACTTGAACTACACTTCACTCAATACTCTGCTCAATACTCTGCATAGAATTCACCTTCTACCTCTACTCTTGCAACTGAATAATGCCATCCGACGCATCCTGCACAGTGTTTTATAGCCACTTCCAATTCCAAATCCATCATTACCAAATCTAACTTCATCATTATTGCCAAATCGAGTATTAATGATGCCAAATATGTTGGCGGTCTCATGCTTCTAACGGTCAGATCATCCATTAATGCGAGTCGCTTCAACAAGCACTACCAGCCAACTAGTTTAACTACGTACATTTATTACTTGATTTGACCACCCCACAGCCTCACAATTGTCGCAAAGGGTCAACCAACTATCGCTAACAATTGGAACCTTGCGCAGCCTGTCCCTCAAGGCTCACCTTGCACTGCTAAACTAAAATCCTCATTCATCATTTTTATTTTTATTTTTATACTTCATGTGGTGCGCATCGCCGGCCCTGTTCTATCTGGCTTCAAGCAACTCCCGTTGACGAGTTTCAGTAACTTTGCACCATCTAACTATTATAATTGAATTGCACTGCCAAATGTAATGGACTGAACAAGATAGGGACCTAACCAGTGAATTTATAACTTACCTGGATGCTTTATGAACTTACTATCATATAATAGCACCAAATATCCTATCGCAAACTGTTTATGCTTAATATATTGATCATGGAATGCCTTCTTTCAATCCTTCGAAACCTCTTGGTGGAAGCCTACGGTGAAATGATATTCTTCAAGCTGAATCAACTATGCAACATGTTCTTCTAATGCCACTGCATCATCCATACCCATTGTTGCAGTAATGCGCAAGCTAGGAATGATATAATCCATAGGCATGACTGCCTCTTTCCCATACACCAACTTAAATGGTTTCTGACCTGTTAGCCATTTGCAAGTAGTGCGATAGGCCCATAGAACTACAAGAATTTTTAAGTTTCAGTCATCATGGTTATAGTTACATACCTCAGTCAGCGTTGTCTCCAAAATTTTGTTGAAGGACTCAATGGTACCATTTCCCTACGGATGGTACAATGTACTCTTCTTATGTTGTATCTAGATCTCTTCAGTGAGCGCTTTTATCGTCTGGTTGACAAAGTGAACACCCTGGTCACTCATCAGGATTCTACGACACCCAAATCATGTCATAATGTTCTCAAAAATAAACCGAGCTGCTATCACAGTGGTACAATCAACGACTGGTATAGCTTTCGCCCACCGAGTCAGGTAGTTCGTTGCAGTAATAATGTAGCGGGCACTAGTGTGCTTACCTGGTGGATTGATAGGACCCACAAATTCGACAGCCCATTTATCAAACAATTGGAGGGTCACCTGCAGTACCAGTGGCATCTCATCCCTCCGTGATGGTTTACCAACCTGTTGGCAAACATCACAGCTCCTTGCGTAGTCTGCGGCATCATTATGCAATGTGGGCCACCATAGCCTAGCACGCAAAACGTTTTGTGTAGTAGCGCGGCCTCCATAGTGACCTCCCATGATTACTGCATGAGATTCTTCTAGAATGGGAACCTGCTCATGCGGTAAGATGCACCGTTGCAATATTTCATTGGTCCAAGTTTATATAGCTGTCCAACAATTAGTTGAAAATCAGGGGATTTTACGACCAACTGCTTATTTTGGCTAATCGACATCTCTGCTGGGGTGACACCATTAGACAAAAAAATGAACAATTGGTGCATAGTGATCCTTTGCGACTTCAACTTAGAAAAATTGTGCATCTGGGAATCCATCATCAATATTGGTTGGTTCTTCACCATTCTCAACGCGTGACAAATGATCCAAGCCAGCATTCAACAGTCCTGGCTTTACCACTATTTCAAAATCAAACTCTTGGAACAAAAGCAACCACCTATAGATTCTCTTCCCCAACACAGGATTATTGACTAGGTATTGCAAAGCAGAATGGTCAGTGAACATATTGAAGTGTCCACCCAACAAATAGTGCCTGAACTTTTGCAGCGCATAAACCATCACTAGGCCTTCCCTTTTAGTCGTGGTATAATTCTGTTCAATAAATGATAACTTTCAACTGGCATATGCTATGGGATTATCCAAGTCGCCTTCTCCTGGTTGCGCAAGAACAACCCCTAACGCAGGAGAAGAAGCATCAACATGCACATGGAATTATTTATTTCAATCAGGAAAAACCAATATTAGTGCAAAGGCCATCTTGGCCTTCAGGGTGTCGAAGCTTCCTTGACATTTCGGAGTCCATTCAAACACATCATCTTTCTTTAACAGCTTCTCTATGGGTGTGGTAATTGTAGCGTATCCCCTGATAAACTTGCAATAGTACCTTGTATGCCCCAGCTGTTGCTCAGAGCATGTTTACATTCATCGGTGGTGGTAAACTGAGAATCAGTGCAATCTTCATTGGATCTACCAATAGACCTTATTTCCATCAAAGGGTGCATAGAAAATACATTTTTTGGAATTCAATGCAATCTGATGCTGCCTACACCATTCCAGCATCAATCGCAGATTGTCCAGATGGTCTTTAACCAAGCCATATGCAGTCTAGTCATCCATATATACTTGCAGGAATTTTTGAATAAAATATTTAAATACAGTGAAAACTACATGGGAGAATACAGTGAGTGCATTCTTCAGCCCAAATGGCATGATGGTATATTGGAAACAACCCCACTCGGTGACGAATGTAGTCTTATGGTGATCCTCTTTTGTAATTTAGATCTGGTGGTATCCCAAAAATCCATTTGTGAAGGATTACACCTCGTGGCTACCTACACCTTCTAGGACTTCATCTATGAAAGGGGTCAGGAATGAATCATGTACACATGCATCATTCAACTTCCGCAGATCGACACAGATGCAGATTTCACCAATCTTCTTCTCTTGGACCACCATCAGGCTTATCCACTCCGATTCTTCTACAGGTTTGATGATCCCTGCATCAAACATCCTATCGATATTAGCTTTTACGCGATCCTTGTATCACAGCTTCAGTCTATACGGCCGCTGGCATACTGATTTTGCATTTGGCTTGAGTGGAATCTTCATTTCCCCCAAGTCACCGAGTATTCCCTTCATTTCTGAAAATCGCGTTGGGAAAATGTCCTGGAATTCGTGCAGTAGATTTGTGAATTTGGCCATCATCTCTTTGCACCAATAGTCTCCGAGATTAGCAAATTTCAGATTTTCCATCAATCCAATGTTAACTTTCCAGATCCTTAGCGGTTGATTCATCGATTCCGTCAGTACATCGGGACCTGTGACACCATGGCTTCCTTCGAAATCTAAAATATTAACATTCCATAGCTCATCATCATCTTTAGGTTACCCAGACAAGTTGTATCCTGTCATCATGGATTGGATGGAGCAATTTGCATTAGGATCAATGGGGTATGCAACAGGGATGATTTTTAGTACTATGTCGTGGATAATGTGAAAAGTGTTACATCCCTTAGGGTTGGAATCCTGGAAGCTAAACATTTGCACAAAGAAAACTGACAACACCTCCCAAGTGGTAATGGTTTTGCGCAATTCTGCTGCCACATACCAGGATCTTGGCATCTCTTCTAGAGTATGAACAAAAGCATGAACCCACTCATCTTTGGGCCGCAATGTCCATAACGCCTGACATTCGATCAAATGACTGGTGGAGTCATTTCGTCCATCATATCTCCCAGCATGATAGACCTCTACATCGCGAAAATGGACCATCATCAATCTGTAGCATTGCTCAGAGTCATGGATCGTCTGTTTGTGTGTCGCCCACCATCTAGCCAGAGTAGCCTTTAGTGCTACATCAACAGCCAATATCCTTTGTCTTTCAAGCAATTTCTCTTCAAATTCCTGAAAGAACTCAAATAGTCTCAGCAGTCCTTCATAAATGGGAAACTCAAAAGTCTCAGTCGTAACATGTTGGAGAGACTGTGTAATCAACCCGCACTTTCTGAATGATACCTCATGCAACCGATTCTGCCAATTTTCTAGAGGATCATCAGAGTCGGAGGATGCAGAACTTGTGTTGTGCCATCCAAGTTCTCCATTGAAAGTAGGTTGGATATATTCCTCGGATATGTTATAATCATGATCCTAATTTATCTCGAATTCATCCTTTACTGGTTCAATATATCGATGTCCTTTCTGAAGGTCCATAGGAGGAATGACCCTAACATCCTAGTTTTCAAATTTCATAACAGGTTTTTTGAAGTTGATAACTGCCATGCTATCATTATCCCATCCAATTCCTAGCAGCGCAGGATAGGAAACACCATCTCCTACAACTTCTATCACATCAAAATTATCATGTGTTTTCATACCTTCAATGTCGACAACCAATTTTGAAACCCGACCAATGGGCTAAACCTTCGCCTGGTTTGCTAAATGCAGCTGTACCAACATCTGATGACAAGTATAATGAATTAATTATTACTTATTTGGTAAAGACATATAATGACAGGTATAATGAATTATAAGTAAAGAATGTTTCTCTTCATGATGAGTTACAGAAGGAGAAGACTACCAATGCCACTTTTGCACAGAAGGTAGTTTTGTTGGAAAAATAGTATGAAGATGTAACTGTAAGTGCAGCTTCATCTTCATTTTTTAAGTTCTCCCCAGAGGAATTCAAGGAGTTGGCTCTTCAAACCAATAGGGAGCATCATGAGTTAATCAGTGAGTTGTTTAATACTTTGGACAACATCTTTGAAACTCGTGTAACTTTTGATAAAGTGTCTCTTGCTTTAGAAGATCTAGTTGATAAAAGGACACAAGTGTTGGCTTGCATGGGAAGACTCAGGTTTACTGTATTTAACCAACAACACCTGTAGCTCACTGGCCCTTTCAGCGACAGACTACAGAGCAGCCTGAAGTCTCACCCGAAGTGATTCTAATGGGTTGTCCAAAGACTCAAGTGTCTTCGACCAGGTTCTGTGGCAGCCTGGGGGTCTCGCAGCTCTTCTAGCCTGTGAGATTTCTACCTGCGTGATGCGCACTTCCTCTTACTCGTGATGACTCCAACCCTTATTGCATCGACATGCCTCGGACCACATGTAACTCCCTCCTATGCTAAATCCTCAACTGTAGCGCACCGCGGCTTCTCTGCTGGTGTGATATCGCCTCCCTGTGATACCCTATTACTGCGGCTCCGCGTGCTTAGTGCTACTTGCTCCGACTTACAGGGCTCAACATACAAGGCTGCTTACCTCTGCCACTCTTAACTATAAGAACTGAAACAAAGGTAGACTTTTATACCAAGTTCTTAAGGATTTCAACTTACAATTACTTCTATAGAGCTGCAAACTGAACAACGCATATATACATTGACTGTAAGCAAGGTTCATGAAATAAATGATACATGTAACTATTAAACACAACACATAAATCAATCACATAACACTCGATTTTAACGTGGTTCACCTCCAGGATGGAAGTTACGTCCACAGAACTGTGTTTCTATTATAGCTCAGGGGAAGGTAAACACAGTTCTGTTGCACCACATATGCAGCTCGAGATCTTCTGGGTAACTCTGAACATAGCCTGGAGCCCTTCTCTCTTAGATCTCTTCTCTTCTCTATATTGCACCTCTTACAATATACTCTTCCCTCTCTGTCGATCCCTATGGATCGTTACATGCATGCTCAATGAGCCATCTAGTGGTTACAATAAGATAACTACAGCTAATAACAGAACCAGAGCTTGGCTCCTATACCACTGACCAACAAGTGTCCAAAAAACTAGCTAACTAACCAACCCTTTACAATACAAAAATACATCTCTTTATAGGCGGCCCGAAGGTCTCGCCATTACAACACTGTGGGCCTGTCCCAACAGTAACCCAAAACCCTAACTAGTGATATTCGGCATATATGTACTTGAGGTAGCCGCTTTCCATCACACCATAGCTCTCTGTGGTCTTCCATGCTTCTCGGCACTGATCATGGGTACTGTGCACCACTTCCCTTTTCTGTCCTTCGTCTTCAATACCTCAGCCTCGTTGCTTCTTTTCCTTTATGAGGGTAGCTGAGCCCTCCTGTGTTTTGCCGCTTCCTTCAATGTAGTGGGTGAGATCTTTCTTCTCGGTCGCTCAGGTACCGTCGTCTCCTTTGACTTTTCTGTCCCAACAATAATGGTTTCCGGCTCTGATCTACAGTTGGAAACATGCTACGGGGTCGTAGCTCTACCTTATCTTCTCTCTGCCAAAACTATCTATCCACTAAACTGGCAGCTTCTTTTGTAGCTACGGGACCCTGCTCCAATAGTCCCCTAACACTTACTTGTGGCTCGTCCCCGAGCCACTACCAGCGGGCTTCTCCTGTTGTAGCTTTTCCTTGGCTTCCTGCGAAGTCCATTGAAACTTATCCCGAATTTCTGCGACTTTGTTCTCCATAGCTTCGACACGTTCTTGTGCCGAGTCAAGCATAGCTTGAGTAATACTGGAGTCCTCTGTTGACTCAATTTGTAGGTATTTCCTACCTATTCTTATTGTTATGCTCGCAGTCTCACCGCTTAAAAGACCTGCTATTCTTGTGCTTACCCTAAGGATTCAAATCCCTAGTATCAAGAGAACTCCTTTTTATCTGGGTTAGAGCTCATGCTATAAGGAAGATATAAATCTGTATCTTCCAGGCTTCTCAAAACATGTCGCTCGGCCTAGAGCGCTCTATGTGAAAGCGATACAAACCATGAATTCCATTCCGAGAACAAGCCTTTGTCTGCATGCTGGAATTCTACCATTTGTTGGGTTTGCTGCCCTCTTTCAATTTCCTCCTTAGAGAATCGTTCCAGGTACTGATGCTACCTCTGATCACCAGATTTTCGTTTCTTTTCCTCAGCAATCTCTTTTTCTTCTCTTAGCTGATCAGATAGGTCGGCTGACTTCTCCCATTGCTTTCTTTTTCTCATTTTTACTTTCTTCCTAGCAGGAGATTTCTTCTCATCATTCCGCCGCTCTGCTTTCTTATCTTCAGTGATCGGCTCAGCTTTCTTCTTCTCCTTAGCAAAGACTTTGATGACATCTTCTACATCCTGCGCTTGACTCCTCAGCCTTGGAAATTGTCTTACCTGTGATATTCCTAATTTCACAACCCTGGGTGGCGTCGTCATAGCGAACCTACGACCACCAGGATCGAAACGTCTCAGCATTTCTTCTAAAGGTTCCTCCTCGGACAGAACCCACTCAGTGTAAAACATTGGATGTGCAATGGCTGCAATTTCTGGAAATCACAGCACTCTGTAACGGGATTAGTTCTGCACAGGGAAACTGATCGATGCACTCTATAACTCTCGGCTCTTGAATTCTTGCAAATGTAACCCTCCTGAATGAATAATTTTTGCTTTTATGGTGAAGACTATAATCCCAAATGCAGCGGTCATCTAGACTGAACCCGTCGGTCGTATTAATTGCTTGGACGAGACCACTCCTGTCATTCGATCCTCAATAAATGCTGAAATCCAATCAAATTTCCCTCGAAGTGTGTGTGTGCAGGTGCCGGTCTTGTCGAATATTTACCAAATCTAGAAAAATTTATTACACTGCCTGTCAGAAATATACCGGTCATTTCTTCATTAACTGCATGTCAGAAGGCGACTTGACTAGCCCTTTGTTTCTTTACGAAAGCAGATACGTGGCACAGAGAGACATCGCCTTGCTGTGATGTAACGACGCATCACCTGCTCAAATTAAACTTAAGTGCCATTTTTTTCAATCTCTGATGACTTGCGCAAAATGAACCGTCCTTATGCGATTCCTCGTACTTAGACTACCTCCCGGTGTAGACTAATTCCCGGTGCGATGCCTCCTTTCAACTACACTAGACATCTGCACCGCTTGAGACTCTGAGTTAGGGTTGAGAGGTGGGGTGGCTGTCACTATAAAGCTTGAGCCTACTGCCATTGATCAATGTGGGAAGAAGCTCCCCATCCAATTTGCTGAGCTGAACGGCACCTCCCTCTGTAACGTGCTGTATCTGATATGGCCCCAGCCAATGCGTCTTGAACTTCCCTAGAAACTTAATAAACTTACTGTCGTAGAGAAGTACTAGGTCTCCAATATGAAAGGTCTTACTCTTAATGTGCCTGTCATGCCAATCTTTTTCTCGTGCCTTCTGCACTTTCTGATGGAAGACGGTGATGAATATATCTTCCTCTAAGGCAAGCAGCTGCACTAGCCTTTCATCCACTATGTCTGTATCAGCCATCCCAGTGATATGAGTGATTCTTAAACTGGGAAGAATATACTCCATGGGCATAACGATCTCCTCTCCATACACCAAACTGAAAGGTGTATGTCCTGTAAGTTTCTTGCATGTGGTCCTATACGCCCATAAGACAACGTTAACTCTGAGGTCCCAATCATTCCTTTGGCTGTTGCAGATCTTTGTAAGAGTGTTTTCTAAAATATTGTTAAAGGCCTCCACCGTACCATTAGCCTATGGGTGGTAGGGAGTGCTCTTATGGTGCTGAATCTGAAATTCTTTCGTCAAGGCCTCAATAGTGTGGTTTAAGAAGTGTGTACCTTGATTGCTCATCAAAACTACTGGACATCCAAATCTACTGATGATGTTTTCAAAAAGAAACTGTGCAGCTATAGTAGCATCACAATTCCTTACTGCTTTGGCCTCTTCCCACCTGGTGAGATTCTCTGTGCCAGTGATGATATATCTCGCACCAGTGCATTTTCCTGGTGGGTTGATAGGACCCACAAAGTCTATAGCCCACTTGTCAAATGCGCACAGTGTGACCTATGGTTGCAGTGGCATTTCATCTCATCACGACGGTTTTCCTACCCTCTGGCAGATATCGCAGCATCTGCAAAAGTCCTTAGTGTCCTTGTGCAACGTAGGCCACCATAATCCTGCATCTAGGATTTTCTGCGCAGTTGGCATTCCTGCGAAATGACCTCCTACGGTTCCTGAATGTGCCTCTCTGATGATAGCGTCTTTTTCATGTGGCATCACACATCTACACAGGACTTCATCTGGACCTAACTTGTATAACTGTCCTGTGATCAGGGTGAAATCCGTTGCTTTAACAACCAACTATTTCTTTTGTTGTTTAGTAAACTCATCAGGTGCTAATCCTATAGTGAGAAAGTGAATGATATCAGCATAGTATTCATCTATGATCTGGATAGAAAACAACTGCGCATCCGGCTAATCGTTCTCTAGGTTACTCGGCTCTTCTCCTGACTCTATCCTCGACAGATGATCAGGTCCGGCGTTCAATCTTTCTGGTTTCACAATGATTTCAAAATAATACTCCTGAAAGAGGAGTAACCATCTGCAGATTCTCCCCCCTAACACTGGCTTATTGACCAAATACTTCAATGCGGAATGGTCAGTAAACATTTTGAATGAGGCACCCAATAATTAGTGCCTGAACTTCTGCAGCACGTATACCATAGCTAAGCCTTCTCTTTCTGTCGTGGTGTAGTTCTTTTCTGCTATCGATAGCTTTCTACTAGAGTATGCGATAGGATGATCAATATCCCCTTCTCCTAGTTGCGTTAAAACAACCCCTAGTGCGATGCCAGATGCATCCACATGTACATGAAACGGCTTAGTCTAGTCTGGAAATACTAGGATGTGTGCTGAAACCATATTCTCTTTAAGTGTTTCTAGGCTCTGCTGACATTCCTCATTCCATAGGAATTTTACATATTTCTTTAACAGTTTCTCCATCGGTGTTGTAATCTTTGCGTATCTCTTGATGAATTTTCTATAGTACCCGGTATGACCAAGTATTGTCCTCAATTGTTTGACTGAGTTGGGTGCTAGAAGATTTACAATGATGGAAATCTTTGTGGGATCTACCATCAAGCCTTGTTTGCAAACAATATGACCCAACAAAATACCAAATGGTGCACAGAATATACGTTTTTTCAAGTTCAGAGAAATCTGGTACTGCCTAGATTTCTCTAACATCAGTCTTAAATCTCCTATGTGCTTGTCAATTAATCCAAATTGTTATAGCGGATTTCACCACACTAGGTGAATCACACATGGTATGGCCTTCCCTTGTCCCGCTGCAGACTCATTAGCCCCTTTGTACCACTTTATATCTTTTGATGTTACCTTGATCATCCCCAAAAAACATTATAATATTGATATACACGGCTTTTTCCCCGATAACCGCGTACATACGCGGATATTCCCTCGATAGTCGCGTACATCGGGATGTGTGCATAAATCCAAATCCTTTTGGACTGTTCCTTGAATTGGATCCGACTCATATGAATCCTGGCCTTCCATATGCCTTGAGATCGCACGGATTCGACCCTTCAGTATCCCTTTGAAGAGCTATATAAGGAACCCCTTGGTACATTGAAAGCATAAGAGAAAGTTGAGAGCATCGAAACTATAGTCCATTGTTGCCAGAACTTTATGCTTGAGTCTGCATCCCTTTGTCCCTTGGAGCACTGTTGTGTTCTTCCCAAGCTTTCCCGTTGTTAGTAAGCTTGCTATCGAAGTGATGGAGGATTGAGGTGGTGGAGGCTCAAGTGGGGGATTCAGTTTCTCCGGTTCGCAGACGTGCCGTCAGAGGTTGTCACTTGTAATCTCTGATTCTGATTAATAGAAATATCTTTTCCTGTCCAATAATGTGTATTTGAATGAATATTGTTTCCATTGGAATATGTCAAATGCTTTTACATTATTGATTATATATGCTAGAATAGATCTAACACCATGAAATATAGTATGCTTGTATTGTTTACTTGTTGTTGAGGACGTGCTATAACAATTCAAGCTGAATATTGGAAAGCTCAACGGGGATCTACTTCAACCGTCCGGAATAAGGTACGAGGTTCGATCCTTTAGTGTTAGATTGTTTATTTCTATTGCATATTGGAGAAGATTTATTTCTGGAGTCTAGCTGTCTGTTGTGGTACCCCAAGCCATAGGAATTTCTCTCCGTAACACAAATACAGTCCAATCATCAAAGTAAACTTCTAGGAATTTATGGATGTATTCTTTAAACATAGCAACTACTACTCTAGAAAAGATAGCTGGTGCATTCTTAAGACCAAAGGGTATTACCGTATACTGGAATGAGCCCCATTCTGTTGCAAAGGTGGTCTTGGATCGATCTTCTAGATGGATTCTGATCTGGTGATAGCCTGAAAAGCCATCAGTGAAGGAGTAGACCTCCTGTCCTCCGATGTTGTCTAACACTTCATTAGTGAACTGTGTCGGAAATGGATCATGAAGTGATGCATCATTGAGTTTATGCAGATCGACAAAGATCCTGATGTCTCCTTTAGGTTTCTTTTCTTGTACGACCATGGGACTAACCCATTCGTTCTCTTCTACAGGCTCTATGATGCCTGCTGCTAGCATCTTATCGATCTCATCCTTAACTTTTTCTTTGTAGCGCGGATTCAATCTATATGGACGCTGCTTGACTAATCGAGCATCCTCCTTCAATGGTATCCTCATTACTCCCAGGTCTCTGACTATTCCCTTCATCTCTATGAACTTGGTGGGAAATAGGTCCTGATAGTCATGTAGCAAGTCTACAATCTGTCCGACTGTTTCATTGTTCCAATACTCTCCAATAGAGGCAAACTTTGGTTCTGTGTCTGTGCCGATATTGATCTTTTTAATCTTGATGGGCTCTGTGATTGCTGGAATTTCTAACTGTGGTCCCTCAACATCGCAAGTCCCTTCTGACTCCGGAATGTTGGTGTTGCGAGGATCCTCATCCTCATCCTCTAGTTCTGCTTCAAAGTTATAGCACTCAAGCGCATCTTTTAACTGGATGGCCCACTCAGGCTAAGTCTGTACTGATAAGGTACAATCCTCAAATATCTTAATATTTATTATATATAGGGCCTGGTCAACACTTGGGTACTCAGATTCAAAAGCGAAGGTGAGTAGAAAGCTATCTATCATAAGTGGCCATGTAGTTGTTCCCTTGCGCAGTTCAGTCTATGTGTACTAGTTCCTTGGAACTGTGTCCAAAGTGTGAATGAATCGATGAACCCATTCATCCTTGGGAATGTCCGACCAATTCTGTTCACATGTTTGAATATGTGACCTGGGGTCACTTTCTCCTGTATATATTTATGCTGGACATACTCTCTGTCGATGGAAAATCTGATCGCCATTAGTCTCTTAATATCATCCCATGATGCAATATTCTCTTTATGTGCATACCACCATCTTGCAGGTGTGGCTCGTACTGCAAGGTCCATAGCTGTGATCCTCTGTTCGTGAGGAATTTGTTGTTCAAACTTCTTGAGGAAGTCTTGAATATCTGTTAGACCATGAAACGATGGAATCTCATTGATCTCTGCCCCAATCCATCGCAGTGACTTAGTCAAGTATGCGCATCTGCGCGATGAGACTTCGTGAAGTCTGTTCTACCAATTCTCTAGACCAACATCTGAATCGAATGCGCATGAGCTGTCGCATCGCCAACTAATGTTCCCTTCTATGGTCGGATTGATGTAGTCGCTTTGGTTTGTGGTCATCTGATAGAGACTCTCCATGTTATGTGCCTCTTCCTCTGCTTGGATAGGTTCAATATATCTAGGACCCTGAAAAGGATCCAACGGTGCGATGACCTGGATCTGCATGTCCTCAAAGGTCGTTTGTCTTCTTTCTAGGTCGATAACGGCCATGTTACCGATCGCCCAATCAATGCCTAGTAGTGCTGGATATGTTCTACTATCGCCAATGATTTCTATAACTTCAAATTTTGCAAAGCTGCGAACTCTGTCAATGTCAACTGGCACCTGCAGTAATCGACCCAGGGGTGATACCCGCTGCTAATTATCTAATCTCAGATGGATAGGAGATCTGACTAACTTAGGGCTACCCATCTGGTCCATTGGTGTTGCTTTGTTAGGAGCTCTGCGCACCCACTCCTGACCTGTGTTCTCTTCAGCATCCTGCGATGTCCCACTGGTGGAAACACCGCTGTGAGTCACAATGTTGACTCTTGGTTCTGGCTCTTCTTACTCAGCAGCAATAAGCTGGATGTTCTGGTGTACTGCTAGCTTAGGTTCTCTGATCTTAGCTATCAAGGTAGGACATTCCTCTATAGTATGATCATAAGATTTACAATAATTACAAGTGGTGGTGGGACTCTGATAGTCCCAAGCGTAATGTCCTACAACTCCATAGTTGTAGCAAGTAACTAGTCCGCGACCACGACCAAAGCCTTCTCCATGTCCAAATCCTCCTCCACATCCGCATCCTATGAATCCTCCTCCACAGCCACCATAAGCTGGATCATGCTGTGGTCCTGCTGCTGGACCCTGTGTTTCTGATTGGACTCTGTACATGCCTTTCTTGCTCCCGACCATGAGATCATAGGCTCGGAAATTGTGTTCATCATGGCCTACAGACTTACAGAAGATGTAGTATAAGTTCTTAGGTGTCTGCACATACTTCTGAAGTAGAGGGCACTGCTGAGGTAGATGTCCTCGTGTTTTGCATATTTCACACCATGGCCCATGGGTCTATGGTAAGGGGTTAGGAGCCCCTGTTGCTATATATTCTACAAATAATGGACAGTTGTCTTTAGTATGGCCTTGTGCTTTACACCTTACGCACCATATGTCTTGCTCAACCTCTTTCCCTTTCTTAAGCTCATGCAACTGTAACATGAGATTAGCCAATTGGTTTTGTAGATTTCTCATACCTGTACTGGTTTCAACTAGAGGTGAAGCCTCTAGTTTCATCGCCATCTCCAACGTGTCATCCTACATCTGGATTTTCTGCTGCATTAATGGTAGTCTGATGTGAGGGAGCAACACTGCAATAAACCATTCCTTATGCTGCTCTAGCGCAAACTCAAAGCTGACTTGGTCTATAAGGGCTTTAAATTTCTGATCAAAGTCCCACACCGACTCTGTAGGTAACCGTTTGATGTCCTTGAGTTCTGTAATGCACTGTGACTCAGACTTAGGTTTCTTAAACTCTTTAATCATGGCGGTCTTAATCTGGACAAGTGTTCTAGGTAATGTGGTATACTTCATATACCATGTCAAGGCTCGATCGCTTAGTGTGGTGACCAACTGTACAAGTTTAATGTTATCGTCATTGATGGATTTAATGTTCCACATGGCTTCACATAGATACCAATGCTGCTCCGGGTCCTATGCCCTTGTACTCTTAAAGATAGGTAGCTTCATATCATTCCCCATTGTATTTCTTCATGGTGGATGTTGATTTGCTGTGCTACTACCACTCGGTGGTGTAGCTGAAGGTGATGTAGCGGTGGTAGGTACTGTCTGCAAGCTACTGGATGGAGTTCCTACGGGATTGTTCTGAGTCCTGGTCTGTTTCTGTGGGGTATAGGGGTGGTAAGGGATACCCCCCTCTGTTCCTTCTGTGGTACTATGACTCTGTTGTCTAGTATTATCTGGACTATCTTCAAATATGGGAGATCTGAAATCTANCAATTTCATCAAGATCACTTTGAAACTCTTTTGACATTACTATCTTTACTTATTCATCTAAAACTAGATCCATTGTTCCTTTTTCATGTAATAGCATCATAATGGACAAGTTTAAATATTTTAGGTACTTACCGCGATATCCTTTGAAGAAGTAGCACTCAGCCTCGTTGAAGCTCTTTCTCTAGTCAACTGCAAACTCTGTGACGAAGCCTTCTAGCACACTCGCAAGCCAGAAGTCTACTGCTCTCATAATGGGATTATCAAGGTTCTTCACGGTCTGAATCAGCTCTGGTGTCCAGATAATGTTTCTTTTCTTCTTGAGTATGCTTGTATTAGTCAACTTTGATAACCAATCGTAAATCTCGTTTCCAAAGGTTGCAAAAAATATCGCATGCAGGTCTGTAATGATATGTTTTTGTAACCAGGCCTCTATACTCAGTATAGGACTCTTGTTCTCTCATTCGAAAAACTATTTCACCTCAGACCAAACCCACTCGTTGAGTTCATCTCTAGTAGGCCGCCACTAGAACATCAATGCTCAGTTTGTTCAAAACCAGCAATGGAACCATTTGTTGGCTTGCATGGGAAGACCCGGGTTTACTGTATTTAACCAACAACACCCCTAGCTCACTGGCCCTTTCGGCGATAGACTGCAAAGCAGCCTGAAGTCTCACCCGAAGTGATTCTAATGGGTTGTCCAAAGACTCAAGTGTCTTCGACCAGGTTCTGTGGCAGCCTGGGGGTCTCCCAGCTCTTCTAGCCTGCGAGATTTCTACCTGTACGATGTGCACTTCCTCTTACTCATGATGACTCCAACCCTTATTGCATCACCGTGCCTCGGACCACACGTAACTCCCTCCTACCTTAGATCCTCAACCGCAGCGCACCGCAACTTCTCTGCTGGTGTGATATCACCTCCCTGCGATACCCTATTACTGCAGCTCCGCATGCTTAGTGCTACTTGCTCCGACTTACGGGGCTCAACATACAAGGATTCTTACCTCTGCAACTCTTAACTATAAGAAGTGAAACATAGGTAGACTTTTATACCAAGTTCTTAAGGATTTCAACTTACAATTACTTCTATAGAGCTGTAAACTGAACAACGCATATATACATTGACTGTAAGCAAGGTTCATGAAATAACTGATACATGTAACTATTAAACACAACACATAAATCAAACACATAACACTGGATTTTAACGTGGTTCACCTCCAGGATGGAAGTTATGTCCACAGAACTGTGTTTCTATTATAGCTCAGGGGAAGGTAAACACAGTTCTGCTGCACCACATATGCAGCTCGAGATCTTCTGGGTAACTCTGCACACAGCCTAGAGCCCTTCTCTCTTAGATCTCTTCTCTTCTCTATATTGCACCTCTTACAATATACTCTTCCCTCTCTGTCGATCCCTGCGGATCATTACATGCATGCTCAATGAGCCAACTATTGGTTACAGTAAGATAAATACAACTAATAACAAAACCAGAGCTTGGCTCCTATACCACTGACCAACAAGTGTCCATCCAACTAGATAACTAACCAACCCTTTACAATACAAAAATACATCTCTTTATAGGTAGCCCGAAGGTCTCGCCATTACAACACTGTGGGCTTGTCCCAACAGTAACCCAAAACCCTAACTAGTGACAGTCGGCATATCTATACTTGAGGTAGCCACTTTCCGTCACACCACAGCTCTTTGCGGTCTTCCATGCTTCCCGGCACTTATCATGGGTACTGTGCACCGCTTCCCTTTTCTGTCCTTCATCTTCAATACCTCGGCCTCGTTGGTTCTTTTCCTTTATGAGGGTAGCTGAGCCCTCCTGTCTTCCACCACTGCCTTCAATGCAGTGGGTGAGCTCTTTCTTCTCGGCCGCTCAGGTACTGTCGTCTCCTTTGACTTTTCTGTCCCAACAGTAATGGTTTTCGGCTCTGATTTGCAGCTGGAAACATGCTACGGCATCGTAGCTCTACCTTATCTTCTCTCCGCCAAAACTATCTATCCGCTAAACTGGCAGCTTCTTCTATAGCTGTGGGAACTTGCTCCAACAACAAGCTGCAAAAGCATATGATGAAGTTGTTGACTGGAAAATGTAAAACAAGCCAAGAAACATCACCATTCTCAGCAATTTCCAGTTAAATAAAATCAATACTATTCTGTGAACATGGGAGGATCTAGATGAAATGGTTGATGAAGCTATCAAGAATGCACAATCCATTTGTGGTAGGAGATAGTTCACTACAGAAAATCTAATGGATGTTTAATCTTTTCCTGCAATGGTGCTCATTGACAAGGCATGTCCACCAGTTTTGATGATTGAACAAGTTGAGCATCAATGAGATGAAGCAGAAGAGACAATTAAGGAGATTGATCATATTAGTATAGATGATGTGGATCGGTTAATAAAACGACCATTTCCAGTTGAAGGGAAAATCCACATCTATATCTATGTTTGGCATAAGCTAGTCAAAAATGAAATAGAAGATCATAAGTGCAATTCACAACTTGGCATTGAATCTTCTAGCTATCTTGATATAGAGGAGTTGTTATGTATATGGAAAATATGGAAGGATTTTCTCATATATTAGTTTTGTTTAGGTTATTTGATCCCCTTTTTAGGGAAGTTCATTTTTTGTGATAATTATTTAAGAGGTAGTTTTCAGAGGTGTGGGGGGACTTTTGGAGAAGGAAACTTTGGCACAAGAGACTGAAAAACACCTCTGTTTTGCATGAGGTTTATGTAATTTATTGTTGAACTTTGAATCAATACAGTATTGTTATTTCATATCTCTTGTCAATGATCTGATTGAATTTCTTTGACATATCTCAATTTTTCTTGTTTCAAATGTACAGATGGCATTGTTGTTTACTTGCAATTGATAAATTGTATTTGTTTATAACTTAGAATTGTCTTTGTTATTGATTAATACATTGATAAATCTTTGGGTTATTTCTTCTTTTAACTATCTTTATCTATTTCTGCAAGTGATTGAATAGTGATAATTTGTAGCAAAATATGTTGGTTTTTAAACTGACATGTGCTATGTAGGTTAACATTTGAATGATATAATATTAATTCATTGTTAATTTATTTTTATTAATTAATTGTGGGTTAGGTGACAATATCTTAGTCTAATTTAAATTTCTCTTCGTTGGATGAAAATACTTGTCTATTCACACCTCTGGTTCATCTACAAATCAACTCAAAATCTTCTTTAGGTAGCTTAGATTTAGATCAGGATTATTTTATAGTTAGATTTGATTTTCCTTTTCTTTCTACCACTTATCTTGTTTTCCAATCTAGGAAATAGATCCTCTGTCAATCAAACTCACAAAAGCGATCGGAGGCTATTGAAATATCCATGGGATATCACTACTTTAAACACCTCGAGGATAAATAAATACTTGCATGGGATTAATTGAATCCTTTGGTTGGGTTTTCTTCCTTTGTTGTAAGTATTAGACATCCTTTTCAGACACATACACAACTGAGGCTTCAATAAATGGTGCTAGAAGTAGGGCCAACACATCGTGCCTAACACTAAATCACCTCCTCCAGCAATATGTCCGATTATCACTCATAGTCATTCCCACACGTCTATGTCAGGGGAACAAATATCACAAGGTTCATATACAGTCCCAGCTACCTCTGGGAAAGAACAAAGTACCCCATCAAATAGATATATTCTTGTATCACCCATTCTAGGACCCATCACAGTTGAACAACTATTGAAGGGTAACTCCCATAATTTTGTGAGATTCGAAGACGGTTCGCTTAAGAGAATCCGACCCGAATTCTTCCCCAAGACAATAATCAAGGTAATATTAAATCAGGTGACCAAACCACTGAAAGACGTCACGACCTTTTCAGTGAACCATCTACCCCTTGGTTATATCTAGATTCATCTTTTTAGGATTCAACCACTCCTCGACATAGCATCCGAGAAGGAGGACCACCCTCATCTCCTCCCTCCTCTTCATATTCCTCACACGAATCGTCACATTTTGAATCTTTAGCCTCATCAGAGTAATCTATCCCTATGGCTGATGAATGACATAACAGGCCTTGGTTGGATGGAGATGTTGTGTCTATTTTAGGTGATCAGCATAGGCTGCCTAAAAACCCTGAGAAGTGGCTTCCAAATTTAATCCAGATGACAAAATCCCTATGGAAGACCACATCAAATATTTTATGCAATCCATCAGACTTAGGAACGCCATAGATTAAGACATGGTTTGCAGACTTTTCCTTTACACTTTTGAGGGAAAAAGCTTCTACTTGGTATTTTTCCTTAGAAGCTAGTTCCATCCCATCATGGGATGTGTTTTCCGAACTCTTCACTCAGAAATTTGGGGATGACAAGACCCCAAAGGAATTAGTCATATAAATTTCTTCTATGAAGACTAAGGGTAAAGAAATTGTCAAAAAATTACAATCACCGGTTTTCATATTTGAAGAATAGGATTCTTAGTACAGTACTTCATGTTGAGGAGTTACTAGTAGCTTACTATATTAAGGGTCTCCCGACCCAAATAGTTATGTGGGTAAAAATGCATCGTAAGTATTCCTTGCAAGACTCCTTCTTCGAAGCAATACAAGTTGAAAGGGACATGTTTTGTCTTAAGGACAACCCCGACGCATCATCTAAACAAGCGTCTACCTCGCGCAAGAAAAGTGACAGTTTTCCTAAACCCACTGCTACCAGTCAAGATCCGTTCAATATGAGTGAAGTAAAGAAGCTCCTCCATAGAATTTATAATGAGATGGTGGATCTCAAGAAAACTAACAATGAAAATCAGTCCAACAATAGAGGATTTAATAGGACACCTTTTATGAGACACAACCAACCTCCTCAAAATCCACCACCTCCAAATCCTAGTGAGGGGTTCACCTTAGAATAAATATTTTCTGTCTTGAAATCCTTAGCTACATGAACACCAGACATTTTTGAATCCTCTGAATATCAGTCTACTCAAGATTCACAACCTCCCCAAGAGGGAGAGGAAGATGAATAGCAAGTCAGCACTGTGATTTTCTTTTTAGAAGAAGAGGAAGAAGAACCTGACACATTTTTCAACCTACAACATACTCACAATACTAGATCTAAAGGGCCACCTCCAAAGGAATCATCACCTACGACACAAGATTCCAACAAAGGTAAAACCCAAACTCAGAAAGACACTCTCATTCCTAAGCCAGAATACAATTTGGTTGAGGATCTAAAAAGATTCAAGGAAAACATATCTTTATTTGATCTTCTCAAAATCCCTCCCATAAGGGATTCCTTTCCCAAAATCATGATAATAAAACAACCTAGAGAACCTCAGAATAACAATCTTGACTCTTCTCCCCTACCAAACCACTGAAAGCCTGGAAGCAAGGGTACTCCACCCTTCTTACTTACTTTTGAAATCTTCAACAGGAATGTACACAACTGCATGGTAGACACAGGTGCTTCATCTAATGTCATGCCTCTTTCTGTGTGTAAAAAGATGAATGCTACATGGGAAACTTGTCCTATCCAAATTATACAATTAGATAGATCCAAGGTTAACGTTGTAGGAATATTGAAGAATGTTCTACTCATATTATCTACAAATCCCCGAATTCATCAAACTATTGATATTGTGATTTCAGATATCCCAGAGACTTACAGTATGCGGTTAAGTCGAGATTGGTCATAATAATTGAAAGGTTAATTTTCTACCGATTGGTCTCACTTGTGTTTACCCCTTAACAGGCATCCTAAAAAACTCAGAGTTTACAGAGAACCATTCATGAAACAAACTGTAACTGATCTCGACGGTTCCAATGAATCTATCTCCTTTTTTAATAATCAAATTGCACATTTTACATATGATACATTCTTTGGATACCTACTTGTTGATGTTTCGCCAATAGAGAATGTGCAAAAACAATCTCAGATTACTCATCTTACTTCTGTGCCATTCTCCACTACTATTGTACATAATGTTTATAATGTAAATACTAACTTCAGAATTGATCCTGTTGTTTGGACTTTGTTTTTTTATGGCTCTATATCTAAGGATGGAGCAGGTGCAAGATTTGTCCTTATTGATCCAAAGGGGATCAAAACAATGATTGCTTGCATATTGGAGTTTGAATGTACCAACAAAGTAGCTGAGTAAGAGGAATTAGTCTAAGGACTTGGGAAGGCTATTGATATGAGAGCAAGGGCAATTAAATGCATAGGACACTCTGAGATCATAGTAAAATAGGTACGAAATCAAATACATTGTTTATCTCCATGCTTAGTCAATTATCAAAGGTTGATTAGAGATATGATTAATTCCTTTTCAACATTTAATATCAAATATGTTACTAGATAACAGAACTTTGACGCTAATCTATTAGCCAATATTGCATCTAGAATAATCCCGCCTGAAGGTTTGTATCCACAAACTTTCTCTATTGAATTGATGTACAAACCTTCCATACCAGAAAATGTCACAAATTGGAAAGTGTTCAATGATAACCAACAAATACAAGACTTCCTTTCAGCCCAAGACACATTCAAATGTATGGCTATTGACGAAGTTGATCATGAAAAGTATTTATCTGACCCTTCCAATATCATCCCTAAGTCTGTCATCATTTTAGAAAAGTTTTATGACTTACAAGACAAATTTATACAAACCACCAACTACAAGACCTAGAGCTCAACCCTGAATTATACACCTGTCAATCTGAGAATAGAGCAAGACCCTCGCTTTATCAACGTTGGAATTCATTGTTCCCATGATGAAAGAAGAAGTTTTATTAAATTGTGCAGGGAATTTAAGGACATGTTTACCTGGACATATAATGAACTCGGGACTTTCAACACCAGTGTCATGCACCATGACATCCCGACGAAACCTGAGGTAAAACCATATCAACAAAAAATGAGGAAAATGCACCCCAGTTTAGAGACTTCTATCAAGAAAGATATCAATAACCTACTCTTATCTAGGATCATATTTCCCATTAGGCACATGTAGTGGATCGCTAACTTAGTACCTGTTCGGAAGAAGAATGGGGAAATCATACTCTGCGTAGACTTCAGAAACCTGAACTGGTCCTCTAAGAAAGACAATTTTCATGTTCCTCCAATGGAGCATATTTTATAGAAAGTAGTTGTATCTGAGATGTTCTCACTTTATATGGTTTTTCAAGTTACAACCAAGTCCCGGTTTCCCTCGGTGATCAACTTAAAACAGCCTTCCGAACCCCTTGGGGAACATTTGCATATAGACAAATGTCATTTGGACTAATAAACAAAGGAGCCATGTGCTAGAGAGATTTGGATATAGCTTTCAAGGGCTTGATCCATGATTATGTCGTTGTGTATTTAGATGATGTAACCATTTAATCTAAAAAATGACAAGATCATTTATCTGCTTTGAAACAGGTATTCGAAAGATGCAGGAAATTTGGGATTTCCCTCAATCCCAAGAAGTCCATCTTCACTGTGATGGAAGGTAAGTTGTTGGATTTCATCATCTCAAAGGAAGGTATGATCATTGATCCAGAACGTGCTGAATAAATATCCAAGATCGGCCTCCCTAACTCTCAAAATGCAATGCAATCATTTTTGGGTAAGATCAATTTCGTCTGTAGATTTGTTCCAAATTTTGCCCAAGTCGTTAAACCCCTACAATTCTTAGTTAAAAAGGATGTACCATTTAAGTGGCCTGATGAACACAAGAATTCATTTACAGAAATTAGGAGAGCCATAGTAGAAACACCTGCTATTATGTCTCCATATTTCAGTAAAGATTTCATACTTTATACTTTCACTACTGATTTTTCTTATGGAGTTGTCCTAACACAGAAAGACCATAAGGACACTGAAATCCCCATTCCATTCATGAGTTCAAAATTCAAAGAATTTGAACTCATCTATACCCAAGTTGACAAATAGGCCTACACGGTGTATAAATCAGTAAAGCATTACAGGCCTTATCTTTTGAATTCAAGGACCAAGGTGATTGTCCCGTATGCGGCCATTTGCAATGTCCTCGTCCAAAAGGAGTTGGGAGAAAAAATAGCTCACTGGATGACGGCTCTAAAGGAATATGATCTAGATATCAAACATGTGAATATAGTTAAAGGACAAGGTTTTTGTGAACTCTTTTTACAATCAAATGATCCCGAAGATCAGCGCGCCAATTGGGAACAAGAAGAGGCTATACCTACAGGTTTTGTTAATGCAATCAAAACAAAGACTTCTGAATGGTATGATCACATCAAGTTCTTTCTTCATAATGGGTTTTCCCCCAAAACCCTTGATCCTAAGAAATGTAGAGCATTAAGGCTGAAATAATCCCCTTATCAACTTATTGAAAATGTTCTGTTTAGAAAGAATTATGATGGGGTTTTTCTTAAATGCCTGGAAAAGGACCAGAATGATGAGTTCCTTTTTCAATTTCATGCAGGGCCTGCAAATGGTAATTTCTCAAGTGATACAACAGCTGACAAAATCATTTAGGAAGGATACTATTGGCCTACCCTATTCAAAGATGCTCATGCATATGTTAGAAAATGTGAGCCTTACCAGAAGTGTGCTAGAAAATTCAATAAACCTTCCTTCCCTTTGTAGCCAGTAGCGGTCAAATTCCCATTTCATCAATTGGGATTGGATTTCGTTGGACCTATCAACCTTGTATCTTCTTTACATCACAAATACATTTTGACAGCCACTGATTATTTCACCAGGTGGGTTGAAGTAATCCCTCTGTGACTGTGTAATACGAACCAGGTAATTTCCTTTCTTGAAAATTAGATAGTCACCATTTTTGGCACCCCCGAGTATCTCATTTTTGATAACGTGTCATACTTCACATCCATTGACCTGATCAGCTACGCCCTTGAAAAAGGGACCAAGCTTAAATTTTCTGCCAACTACTATCCTCAGGGAAATGGACTTGCAAAATATTCCAACAAAAACTTGATAAACATCATGAAAAAGATAGTGGCTTTGCATCACAAAAATTGGCATACCCAACTCTATAATTCTCTTTGGGAACACCGAATTATTCCTAAGGCAACCATTGGTAACTTCCCTTATTTCCTAGTTTATGGCAATGAATCATTCCTACCAACTAATCTCACCATCCCTTCATTGCAGTTGGCCCAATCCATCCAAGAGAATGATTCTTCTCCATTACAACGGAGGATTGATTCTCTGCTCAAGATAGAGGAAGATAGGGAAAGAGCCAAGAACAAATTCTACCAATATCAACAATTGGTGAAAAAATGGTTCAACGAGAATTCCTCTTCTATTAGAGACTTTCCGGTGGGAGATTTAGTATTAATATGGGACAAGCAACACAAAGACAACAAGGAGTACACCAAGTTCCAACACCTTTGGATGGGACCATTCATTGTTATAGAAAATATTGGTCCTAGTATTGTTCGGTTGCAAACACTGGAAGGGGTCGTTGACACTTATCTAGTGAATATTTTCCTGCTTAAAAAGTATTTTGTTTGAAAAGGCTCTTCAACCCTGTACATAGGTTTGGTGTGGTATTTTCTTTTCCCATTTTTTTTAAGTTTTTGCTTTATATTAGTAGACTTTTTGGTAATCTCTACACATCTGGCAATGATGGGAAATCATCTTTTCTCAATATTCAATACTCTTAACCTTAAGCAAATTTCCAGTTTCCATCTTCCCTAACTTATATCAGGAACTGTTATATGTGGATGACAACCAGTGATTGTAGGATTTTCAGATTAATGTACTCTCACCCCGGTCAATATATTATATATGCCTTACTCACGTGACAAAATTCATGGAAGAAAATGGTTCCTCTTGTCTAAGAGTCTCATTAGTGCACTACAGCATACCTTAATAACCTGCTCAGTCTTACTCTTTTGGAATCCAAATCATGGCCATACATAAAATAATTTTATTATGTGAATTGTAAGATGAGGGGTCTCATCACGAGCCAGCTCATTAGGTTCATGGGTGCTTAGTGGAATGACATCTTTGCCATATGACTTGGGGAGGTGGCTTCTAGTTTTCTGGAAGATGGGAGATCCTATCACAGGTCGACTCATTCATGATCTATGAGGCATCAATGAGTAATGCTACCATTATGTGGATACCAAGCCATGGTAGTGTCTTGCAATCCATATGCAAATAAAACTCTGGTTATTCCCAAAGAGAAGATTGTTGTACATAAGGACGAGGGGGTCTTATCCAAGGATAGATTTACTATGATCATGGACCTGATTTTGGATTGAAATTATCATTAGATGGTTCCCAAGCCGTGATAGTTGCTTTCAGCCATACTGTTGGGAGAGAAGAGGTCTCCTTACCAAGGCGGCTTGTTCAGTTTCTAGGTCAAGTTTGTGAATGGTGCTGATCACCAGAACATGGGGCAGTGGTCCTATGTCAATGGAATCTTGTTATTTCAAAAAAAAATTAAATAAATAAATAAATGATGATTTCAACGGCCTATGTGTGAAGATCCAAAATTGTCAAGGTCTGATCCCAGGTTCAACTTCCACTGCGTGCCTATGTCAATTTGACTCTAAGTGGTCCTTATCCTCCATACCATCTAAATTAGAGTTGCATTATATTTAAAATGACCATGGGTGGAAATGCATTAATCACTCTTTGATAATTCTTTGTTGGTTGCATTCTTATATTGGCATTTCCTGTAATCTCAAGTTGATCGTGTCCCTACTGACACATTTAATTGGAAAAGGTTATTGTTTTGCAGATATAATTGGTTCTTCCAGCTTGTCTCCATTTGTTGTAGGAACAACATATCCCATGTTATTTTTACAATGGATCCCAATTACACATACAAAGGTAACTTATTAGAGTCCTTTGTCCATTTCATGGCTTCTATTACATTTGCCTTGGCCTTTGTAATTCTCTAACTCAACCAAATCTTCCAAAAATATATTCCTGATTTGTGTGTTTTCAAGTTGTGGAAGACTAGTTTTAGTTTGGAATTTTTTCAATCCCACAACCCGCAACCCGCAAGTTGCAAGATGCGGGATTTTGTAGTCATATATTTTGAATTTCCTCACCCCGCAACCCGCATCCCGCATAAGTGTGGAATGTAGGGTGTGGGATGTCATTTTTTATTTCATTCGGTTTGTGCATATCGCATCCCGCAAAATGCAGAATGTAGGCTATGAAAATATTTGAATAAAGTTTTGATGTTTTTGCGATTTCGCATCCCGCATCCCACAAATGCAGAATGTGGTTTGCAGAACGATTAATAAAATTTGATTTTTTGTTTTGATCCCACATCCCGTAGAGTTTGATCGTGACTGTCAGTTTTATCCTCATCCCACTGTCTTAATTATTTCCCGCAAATTATATATATCATGGTCTTTTTGGTAATTTCTTCACCATTTTACCACTGTAACTCGTTGTGCTGTGTGAATTTACTTTGGAGTTTTTTACCAAGCAACTTTGCCACCATTTGCTTTGGTTACAGGTAAGTTTTTGAGTCGCCATTCCTAATTTGAATTAATTACTATTGTTCCAGTATAAATTAGTTTTAAATTCTGGTTTATGTGTCCAATAGAATATGTCCACCTAAAAAATGCCTCGAATTACCCGGTGTAAAAACTTACAGAAATATATGCTGAGCAAAGACCCGAATTTTGGTGTCTTCTCTGCTACCAGTGGCCAGGTTAGTGAGACCTACTAGTTAAATTGGTCCAAAATCTATTCCATTTTCGACAACAATGATCTTTCAGACATTCAAGATGACCAACCCATTTACAAGAAAATTAGGGACTCCGATATCAATATGATTGTTGCAAGACCTACCATTCTCCCTTACAATGACGTGGTCAAGTGGATTATTGATCATGCTAATCCAAAAGATCATTCTTTCAATAATAGCAATAGATTTCTACTTGCCAATTTCCATTCTAAGACTTTTGTAAAAATTTATGCTCTCAAACCATTTAGATAGCTCCTTAATGCTGATTTTGTCAAAGCTGCTAAGTCCAGGTTTAATTTCTATGAGATGTTGAAATCCTGGATGAATGAACCATGAAATTTTTCCTAGAGGAAAGATGAACTGTACCTATTTAATGATTTAAGGAACCCTATTCCCTTCTAGAAGCAATGTTGTGCGGGCTCTATAGTCTCCCCAACTATTCCTATTTTAAGGAAGAATGGGCTCCTATTTCCCATCATGTTATAACCATGGGAGAATATTTCCCATGGGCTTCAATCCTTTCCTTAGAACTCAAAACAGCCATACAAGAATTTCAGAAAGCCACTGCCAGGAAGAAGCCTAATTTCTTATTTTCTGCTTACATTGTTGACATCTTTTGCGCTGATTTCCGTTATCCTAATTTGGGATGGAACTGGGTACTACCAGCCCTACATGTACACATCTATCATGCGAAGCTGTGGGACACCAACTACATGACCATATTTTATGATATTTGTGAGAACTTCCTCAGCTGAGTCTATTTCTTAATTTTCAAAAAGGAAGCTCCTGCTTTCTCCCCTGAAGCCAAAACTCTTATAGCTACGATGGGGGATTGGTATGTCGGTGAGACATTTGCATAAATCAGAGTATTCGGCAATAGTGCTGCTCACATGCTACCTAAGGTAGTACCTGAAAGATTGGTTCTCAAAGAAATATCATTTCAGACAGTGACCAAAGGGATATACATGAAGTGTGTCGTGCCCAAAAGAAAATTATGGCCCAAGTTTCCTCTAACTCTTGGTTCCTTGAGTATACCAACCTCCAGTCGGGCATCAGAACTTTGTGATCACAAAATTTCTCTCAAGATGGGTTTTTCCAGTAAGAGACAGCATGATCCCAAAGGGATTGTTGATACCCACCTTAAACATAATCATTTCAAAGAAAGATACATTCATGAAGTAATTCCAGATGACTTCATTTATCAAGGACTGACACTTTCTCTGAGGTTTTGGCCAGAGCCAAAGGTAAAGAGGAGCAGAGTCAAATCCTACTATATCAAAAAGAATTCATAGATAGGGTCCGACACTGCAAGGAAATGGAATTGGATATTCAAGAAAAGATCATAAGAGACAAGGAAGAAAAAGAGTCTTAAGCAGCAGCAAAAGAGGCTGAATCAGCCAAAGACCCTTCCATAGCAACAAGTTCAGCCACTGATAAAGTAAACGTCCTTTGGAAGACATTCCACATGCATTGGTTGATCAGCAGGTTAAGACCTTAATACATACTACAGAACAATTTAAACAAAAGCTGACCAGGATGACTTCTGCATTGGACACTTAAGAAATTGAAACTTCTCAACTAGTTGGGGATACTCAGGTAACTATTGTTTCTGATTAATCTCAATCTAAACAAACTTGGGTTGAGGAGAAACCACTCAAGGAATCAAAGTTGCAGGTTCCATAATTTTCTTCTTCTACTATAGATTTGACCAATTCAGAAGAAGAAGAGGATGAGAGACTTTCCCCTGTGACTGTCACTGAGGAATTTGGAAATGGTAATAATTTGCATGAGTTCATGAATGTGTTTAGTGGAAGCAATGAGATATTCATCAGCTCTCCCAAAATCACAATCTTCTTCTAAGCCTTGTCCATCATCTTCGGCAATACTCATCTCATTGATCCTAGCCATATCTTCCTTGTCTATTGGTTCTACCATGACACCCTTGATGTCTCAACTCTATCATGATGCCACATGTTTACCTAATTCTATTATACCTCTCTCTATAGAAATCCCTATTCCACCATCCATTATATCTCAAGTATTTAAGGTTCCATTACATATTCCTTCTATTAGTTTAGTACCATCTTCTGTTCATGAGAAGGCCTCAGTACTTTCACCATCATCACTTCGATATTTCACCATCCAGGTTTCATCCATTGAAACCTCTGTTCCAGATATTCCTTCAACTCTTGAACTAACTATTATCCAGATTAGGTAATTCCTTTTCACTCACCTCTCACATTACTATGCCTATGCCTTCTCATACTATGACTCAAACCTCCTCTTTGATATCTACATGTATCGATGCACCTGCCATTGATGAGATAAGAGATGAATTCAATGAGGAAAATGTAATATCTCTTGGAGATTATTGTTATAGTAAATATGATAGATCAGTGGTTAAGAGAGGAAAAGAGAGGAGTAGAAATCAAAGTGGTGTAGATGCATCTCTTTCCAATGAGATTGTATGGAATCAGCAATCTGGTGATCCACAGGTGGATGCTACAGATGCTGCTTCTATTTTAGGTGCTTTTACAGGTGCTAATTTTCATGCTGTAAATTCTCTTAACATAGAATTTGATAAGAAGAAGGAAGAAATTACCAAGTTAAAAGAAGAGCTGGAACAAGTCAGAAAACAACATGAGGACCAAATTGCTTATTTGGTAAAGACATCAGATGACATGTATAATGAATTACAGGTAAAGAAAGTTTCTCTTCATGATGAGTTACAAAAGGAGAAGACTACCAATGCCACTTTTGCACAGAAGGTAGTTTTTTTGGAAAAATAGTGTGAAGATGCAACTGTAAGTGCAGCTTCATCTTCATTTTTTAAGTTCTCCCCAAAGGAATTCAATGTAACACCCTGCTATTGACCCTGTTTGCATTCAACTTATATAATGTATATGTATGGTAATCAATCATGGTGTCGATCTAGGAAAATTCCCCACCATTGATTGGCGTATTATGTTTCGATGATGTTGATGGTATTTTGTGCTAGCCAGGCACGTTATAATGTTGGACACCATGTACATATGCAAAATTAAACAAAATACCTACAACCAGCTACGTCAATGCAACAATAATGAAAAGGGAATGATTTCCTAAGGTTAAGGGTGGGGGGATGTCTAACCCTTGGGAGCCATTGGGGAACAACCAAGTGTCAAGTAGTGAACCATCTAGCTTTCAACCACCTTTCTATCTTATTCCCCCTTCCTTGTCTCATCCACCAACTGTTTTAATTCTTCCAGAGTTAGTTGGGTAGTTATTACCCTTAGGAAACGTATGCATGGGAAATCATGTGGTTGGAAAGACTGCCAGTCCTTTTCCTACATACATACTCCACCAAGGGAGTGCATGCAGTCCTCATGCAAGGGGGGGGAGAGGGGGCATTGAATGGTCATGGGGACACTTGTTTTTTCTCATGTAGGGTAGGCATTCAGATTGCTATCCTTCTCTACCAGGGTTGTGTGTAGTTCTCTTCACGTTTTGGTCTGGGTCTGAATCGCTAGACATTGGGGGAGTATGTGTATATGTCTAAAACCTTCACGATAGAGGTTGTATTCCTTCTTCTTACACAAAGAAGAAGTCGTGGTTGTCATCTGTGCGAGTTTGGTTTGTTGTGGGTTTGTTGTTGAGTCATTTTGGCCATGATATGGCCATAAATGACTCTAGATTTGAATCGCTCAGTCTAGGATATGTATACCCAGTTGCCTTTTTCATTTTGCTCTACAGTGGTGCTTTCCTCAAATCATAGAGCTACGTTTTATTGTGTATTTTGTGGTTGTGGGTCTTGGACTGTTTGGGAGTGGAAATGGAGCCTGAGCGTGCTTGATAAACCTAGTGGTGTAGGTCCATAGCTCTTCAGTGAGCCCACTAGCTTAGCAGCCAGTTTATCCAGTTCCCTAAATAGCCTGCTAAACCCACAGTATTGGTTGGATTATGAACTGATAAACCCAACTATGTTGGCATTCCTAAGTTGTATACCCCTAGTTATGTGTAACCTGCTAGTTTCCCTTAAACCATGTGGAATCATGCCCAACTCAGGGGTGGTTGTGTTGCTGATAGATTGATGAGCATACTGGCCTAAGGTTGGGTGGAACATTGCAGTGACATACCTGGTTGTGGGGAAATCTTTCCTGAGATAAGTATTCTTGTGCTTAAATCCTTGCAACTGTATTATTTTATGAATGAACATGATGAATGCTTATATGTTTTGAATGTATGATGACATGCTTTGCTACTTTTGTATGTTAAAGAAATCACACATCTGCACATGTATATTATTTATCTATGATTAAAATATTTTCATCAGCATGTTCTTCCATATATTTTATTATGTACATGTTTATGTTCATGGGGCTTGGTTAACCCAGGTCCTCTTCTCCGGTCAAAGGGTCAGGGACGTGACAGATTGTTATGGGTTGTGTGTAGTTCTCTTCACATTTTGGTTTGGGTCTGAATCGTTGGACGTTGGGGGAGTCTCTGTATGTGTCAGAAAATTTCACAATATAGGCCGTATTCCTTCTTCTTACACAGGGGAGAATTCATGGTTTTCATCTGTGCGAATTTGGTTTTCTATGGGTTTGTTGTTGAGTCGTTTTGGCCATGATAGGGCCATAAATGAATCTGGATTTGAATCGCTCAGTATAGGATATGTATACCCTATTTCCTTTCTGTTTTTTCTCTGTAGTGGTGCTTCCCTCACACTACAACAAAAACTAGATTTAGCGTCTCTTTTTGCATCATTTTTTGCATCTAGACCATCTTTCAGTGTATTTTTCTTCACTTTTTGGACAAAATGGTGCAATTTCCCAGGTTGGTGCTATTTTAAGCATTTTTTGTGTCTTTTTTATAAACTTGGTGCAAATTGCGGCGTAATTTGGACCGGGTTTTGTACCTTGTTATGTGCCAGGTTTTGAGCCTAGTTTTGCACCTAATTTTGTGCCTAGTTTGTACATCTACTCTTGTTGCGCCCCCTTTTACGCCCATGTTTGCCTCAACTTTTATGCCCTTGTTTTCATCCTCTTTTGCATCCACTTCTACTTCTTTTTTTGCATCCCTTCGTGCACCAAGTTTTGCATCAAAGTTTACATCCTATTTTGAGTCTAGGTTTGCATCTCATTTTGTTTCAGCCATTTTTGCATCCATGTTTGCATCCATTTTTTCATCCACTTTTGCACCCACATTTTCATCCCTTTTTGCATGCCATTTTTCATCCATGTTTATGCCTTTTTTGCATATACTATTGCATCCACTTTTGTCGTGTCCCAATTCACACCCATTTTTTCACTTACTTTTACACCCACTTTTGCTTCAAATTTTGCATCCACATTTGCATCTTTTTTTGCATTCAATTTTACATCAGTTATTGCATCCCTTTATGCATCCATTTTTGCATCCACTTTTGCATCAGGTTTTGCGTTCGGTGTTACAACTACTTTTGTTGCATCCACTTTTGCATCCAATTTTACATCCATGGTTGTATCCACTTTTGCGCCACTAAGTTTCATCATGTTTTGCTTCCATGATTGCATCATCTTTTGCATCCACTTTTGCATCACCTTTTGGATCCATTTTGGTGCACCCCATTATGCGCCCACTTTTTTGCCTACTTTTGTTGCATCCGTGTTTGCATCCTTTTTTGCATCCATGTTTTTATCCACTTTTGCATCCAGTTTTACACCCAAATGTTGAAGATGAAAATGAGGATAATGATTATGATATTGAGGATTGTTATGATGATGATGATAATGTTGTTGATAATGAGGAGAACGATGACAATGATGATGATGTTGACGATTATGATGATGATGATGATGATGAGAATAATGGAAATGACGACATTGCTGATGATTATGATGGTAATGAAATGAATGATGATGATGGTGATGATGACAATGAAAATGATGATGAATACAATTAGAATGATGATGTTGATCATATTAAAAAATAAGTTGTTATTTTTCATGCATAAATTGTGTGTGTCCTCCATGACCCTTTTCCACTAATCACATATTTTGGGTAGATGTTATTTCTTATGCCAAAGGTAATGATGAATAACTAATGAAAATGTCAATAATCATGATGATGATGATGATGTCAAGGACAATGGTGATGATGATGACATGGATGATGATTATGCTGATGATGATGACTATTGTGATAATCATGATGAAAATGACAAAGATGACGATGATGATCATGATCATGATCATTTCCATCATCGTCATCATCAAAAACATCATCACAGTCATTGTCATCTAGTTCATCATCGTCATCATTTAAAGCATATGGGATATTTTTACCATGTAAAGCATGCATAACAAGTGGGATTATTCTAAAACACCCCACCAAAGTACAAAATTCAAACTACAAGGGAAACATAATATTGAAATTGTTCCCATTTTCTTTCTCCCAACAAAACATGCTTCATTTTAGGGAATTATGTTAAAATCCATACATTCATAGTCCATCCATACTATACTTGTAATAAATGTAAATATAATACTTAAAAGAATTTATAAAATAGGTAAATATAATAATAATATATAATTAATATAAAATGTTACTATAGTTCATATGTTAAAATATTTGATATAAATAAATATATATAGTTCATATGTTATGTGATTTAATATAATTAAATATATACACATATTATTTACTTATACATTATACAAATTAAAATATAGATTAAAACCTATGAAGTTTCATAGGGAGGCGAAGAAAAACATGAAGTATTTTTCAAATATAGATCTATGTACAACTACCCATTTCCCAAAGGGGATTTTGCTAAATCAATCTATGGATTCGGGGTTATGAGTATCAATTTGGTCCATCTGGTCCATCCCCAATTCGGCCATGAGAGGATTGAATTCGGTCATGAGAATATTTAATATTATTCCGCCCATGAGGACTTCTCAGGGTGCCCAGTTGGCAACATGAGTGTCTTGATTCTCGGGCCATGCCATTCAAAGCCTAGGTTTTGGGGATGGATCAAAGTAAACTAGGAGATCTACCATTGTTGATGCCTCTACTATCTCTATCTTAGATGATTCTCTCTCATTTACTATATAATATATACCTATGTTGGTGGTGCTACTGATGCTAGGTCACCAAAATTTAGATCGCTATCTCGCAATTGTATTTTGTATTACTACATATTGACATTTACAGCTATGTTTTTTGAGAGGGATTCACACAGATGGACTAATTAGGACTAGGCAGGATGAGACCCAGCAAGGAGACCTAATCAAAGTATCCATACCTCAAACTCTATGAGGGTACATAAATTATGAGGACAAGGGACCAAATCCATACGATCGTTGGATGCTGAGAACGAACCAGGTGAGCCTGCTCTGTTATAGGGATTAACGGATCAGACGCCCAACACTGTGAATATTTGGCTTTATAACAAGAGGCTCTCGAACCACATATTACTCAAGTACCAGTCATGATAATGCTTTCTCATGGAGCCTCTGGATGACCTCCCAACTTCCAGCTTCCACATTCTATTAAAGAAATCAATGCATTTTTCTTCAATAGGATCATTGAAGATGGAGAGAATTTGGGATTGAATCAAAATACTGAAGATGGAAAGAATTGGGTATTGAATCAACTCATGTGGATTCTTTATAATTTTATGTTAAGTAGCGTTATTTCTAAGGACAAATGCAAATGATTCTCCATCATTGTTGTATTTTCCTATTTCTCTGTTACACCCTGTGTAGAATCTTCCACGACCATATTTTGCTTTTATGCCAAATGCAAATGTTATGGCCTAAGGCTATGTCTTTTGACCTTGCCATTGATTAAATTACAAAAAATATCCATGGTTAACCAAAATTCATAAAATAGGTACTATATCTTTCTCACATGCCAATATTCCCTTTATAGGGCTTTGTGGTGGCCTAAGGCCACACACATAGTTCATGAGCCCTAAGGAAAAAATGTTTTGGCCCAATAACTCTTTTCACTTCAAATCATTGCCTAGGGTCTAAAATCCATACTTGGTGTGTCAAACCTCAAAATGACCGACATATCTTACTCAATGGCTAAATATTATCTATGTAGTATATAGGGATTTTGAGGTGGTCTAGGGAATCACACATGACCCATGAGCCCCTTACCCTTAGATGTTATTTTTTGACTTGATAATATGGCCCAATCAATGATAATTATTATTGGTCACACAAAGCTTGAAATGACCATTTCTTGCTTGTAAGCAAAATATTTCCCACATAGAGATGACATTATAGACTAGGGCCCATGACAACACATTAGACATGACGTTATGGTGAAAACATCCATATAACAATCGATTTCTTTGATAATTTTCTTAAATCTATTTTATTAAATTTTTACCTTTTTCTTTTTTTCTCATTAGTTTTAAAAATAAAAGAAATTACAACTTTAACAAGAAGAGATGAAATCCTATTTGGTCAGGAGGGTATTAAACTCCCTATTGGTTATACATAAACATGCCAAAGAAGAAATTATATATCAATGGGAGGATGGAGATGTTAAATCTTGAGATATAAATGGGTTGGGTCGAGATTGAGAGGATCGTCAAAATGGTTAAACTCCATTGTAAGATTTACTTGCAATAGTTGTTCCATTCTTTATTCTATCGATTGCGACCAACCGATTCCATCGTGAGCCCATTCCTTCATTTTCCAAGGAGCCACGAAAATATTGCCACTGTAAAATATTAATCACTAATTTAACAGGTAACCAATTGTTAGAGGCATTGACACTATTGTGGTGTCTAGGAATTAATGGTGTTATGGAAAATGTGGATGAGGAGGACTGGGAGGGTATGATTCTTATTCAGGGTATGCCAGTCGAGAATAATAATAAGGGCTACGTTTGCTATTGCCATCAGGGTTTTATGACATGGCACCGGCTAAAAGACGAGGAGGAAAAACAGCTTCCTGTAGACAATGGAGGCTCATGCTACCTGCCGACAATGGAGGCTCATGCTTCCTGCAGACAATGGAGGCTCGAAGATCTTGTGCTTGCCAAGGTCAAGGGATTTCTGGCATGGCCCGCTAAGGTACGCCGGTCTATTTTTCATCCCCATTTGTTTTCCCTTATTTGATGTATGCGATGTATGTTGTTATTATTATTTGCATTTTCCACATCAAATTATATACTTCTTGTGCCCTATTTTAATACCCGATTGTCATCCAAGGGTTTGTGTGAATGTTTACAAATTTTCATACGGTTTCATTTCCACTGTGTTGACTGCAATGGATATCGGCAATCTTTTTCGATTGTCCAATATGTGCCGATATTTTCTTCTTAATCCTATAATTGAAAAACCTTGTTGTTGCACGGGGATTCTCTGAAACCATGCACGATAAATAAAACCCTATATCAGATATTAGTGTTTAAACCCAAGCGATGGATGCAAGTTTTTGTTTTTTAAGGTGGAAATTGCCTTCTTTCTAGCTCCAAGAGGATTACAATTGGCCTGAATTCGTCAGGGCCACAAGCGACCTATTTTTACCAAACTTCGTGAGACAAAAAGACATTGCGTTGGTAAAAATGCGGGTGATTTGAAGGTTGGTTGGGATTTAAAAATCAACAGGCCAGGTCACCACCATGGTTTGAAAAAAAATTTATCCGGCAATGAGCTCTACAATTGGAGCTAACCGAAGTTGCAGAACTTGAAAAAGAAAGAAAAACTTATCTGAACTAAATTCATTCTCTTCCATATTTTTGTCCATTGGTTCTCTGTATCGGTGTACCTTCAATATATTTACGCAATCTCACTAAATTCCCCTTCAACTCTTGCTCATGCAATATTTTTATTTTTGAATAGTCCACAATTACAGTTTTTGAAGGAAATCTATGAAGTTTAATGAAATGCTTCATTTCTTTTCTCAATCTTCTTTAGGAAATGACGCTTTTACCGTTTGGATTCCCCCAAAATGCTCCACCACGATGGTCTGTGTGGGGGAATCTGCAAGCATCTCGATGTACCATTATGATTCCCTGTTGTGATTCCTCCAAAATGCAAATAGCGATCCCACCACCATAAACTATTTGGGTCCATCCAACATCGATCTGCATTATATAAAATCTCGCTTAATTCTGAAGAAAATCCCGTAAAATTCCAATGGTATCGCAAGCACCAAAAGAAGTTTGTTGATCATTAAAATTAAATATCCACTCAGGGAGAATAAAACTAAAACTAATTGGCTCTCCATAAAACTAAAACTAACCCAAAATCCATGAGCTAGAAAGACATTGCCACTAGAAAACACGTGGATGATTTGAAGGTTGGTTGGGATTTGAAAAATCAACAGGCCAGGACGTCGCCATGGTTTTGAATTTTTTTTTATCCAGTAATGAGCTCTACTAATGGAGCTAACCAATGTTGCATAACTTGAAAAAGAAAGAAAAACTTTTGCGAATCTTAAGGTTGAAGAAATGTTTATGGGAGTCTAATGAGAGGTCATATTTATATTAGTTATTTTGAAAAGAAATATAACAATAAGAAAATGAATTTGTGTTCATTGGATTGTAATTTTCGATTTCATATATCAAAGCTTATGACTCAGAGGGCCTCCACATCCCATCATGATGGTTTTGGGATTGACAAGGAGCTAAGGGTACCATGCATTTTTCGTTTGTATTCAAAGGATCAAGGATAAAAAATCGACTTATTCATCGAATGTTTTCAAATTTAAAAACTTTATGTACAAAATCTTTTTGTAGGAAACTATTGCAGCTACAACTTTTTTTCCCAAATTTCTAAAATTTTGGCCCCTTTTTTTTTATTTTGTTGAAGGTCGTTTGTTCCTACTCTACTACATGTGGATTGTTTGAGGCCAGTTTTCTTATTTTCCAGGATTGCGCTCGGCTTTGTGCATGTTATGGGCTACAAGGCTTAGCCGGTTGTTATGAAATTTTATCTTTGAGGTTGAAATTGGTTGTTCAGTTGCCTCTCTTTCGAAGGATAGTTATACGTGGTGCCAATAATTAACGTCTTTCACTAAACCCAGGTTTTGTTTTGAAAAAATACCTTGCTTTGCATTTTTCAGAAAGAGCTTTGACTGTGATCAGGGGCCGCACGCTGATTGAGTTTTGTTGTTGCGGCTCCAAAATAGGCTAACTACCCGTTAGAATTTTTGTCTTTTCACCGATGCCTTGTTCTTTGTTTTTCCAATGTTGACTGGTCCGTGGGTTTTTTCTTGACCTTTGAACTTCCGTCATTGTGGCTGTGTAGCTCACTAGCTATCCGATGCCTACAGAGGATCCGACCCCCAATGTTTTATCGCGCCATTTTTAGTTTGTGTGCCGAAAACCCTAGAGTGTAGGTTACGCGCCATTGCGGCCGCGTAACCCACTAATGAGCCAACATCAGGTGTTCCATTTCATCGATGGAGGTTTTTATATGCCCTTTTCTTAATCGTTCCCACCATTGGTTATAAGGTCGACTTTTTTCATAAGAGACCTGTGTGCCTTGTATAGGTTGAAATTTGCACATAAGGACTGAGCTCTGGTTTTTCCTCTTTAGTACCCATTTTTAATATCATGGTTTATGTTTATTAAAGATAGATGGATTAAATTATGAATTCTTGTTTGTTTGCAGATAGACATGGCAGTTTCTCAGATCTTGTTGAAGATTATTACGGCAAATAAGGTGCAATTCGAGGACAAAGCAGGTTAAAGCATGAGGTGGCAGAATCGTGACTCAAAGAAGAAAATTATGAGGGTCTGAAAGGAGACTGAGGAATGGTTGAGCATAATCATTAGAGAGCAAAGGATCATCCTTGGGCATTCCTTCAGTTACCTAGCTTTTCCTGGTTTTTATAAAATCTTTATCTGGAATGTAACGTTTGGATGAATCATGAGCATTCGCAAAGTGCCAAAACAGTGAGAGGGAACGGTTAGGGAGTCGAAAGGCTTCCCCCTTCGGTATAAGTATGGGAAAGTGAGACAAAAAGAGGGATTTTTCCCAGAGAAACTTGTGAACTACTTGTTGTAAGAGGAACTACTTCGTTTTGCAATAATAAATTACAATTTTTTTCCTATTGGAGAAAGTGCTGTGTGGAATGTTCAAATGTGATGAAATGAACAATGTTGAAGGGGAACTATTTCATTTTCAGCTGTGGTTCATTAACTGTGAGATCGTTCTAACTTTATGAACCTATGTTCTTACATGAATGTTCTCTGGTTTATTCTGTGATAATTTCCACTATGAGTAATGAATTTTTTAACAGTTGACGAGCTATCTTGTCATGTATATCTTTATTCATGTTTATGTGTTTTGATTCTAAGAACAACTATCTGTGATTTATCTTAACATATGAACAGTACTAAATTACTCATTAATTGATAGTCTTTCTCCCTAGGGATAGCTTAGTTAGTGTTGTTTTTTCTAGTTGTGTGTGATTTAGATGCAAGAGAATCTAAGATGAGAGGTAAGAACCTGCGCATCACATTGTCACCACTCCTTGCATTCTTCATCAATTTGCATCTTACATAGGCACTTGCATATCAAACTTAAAGTAAAAAAACAAAATATACACGGTGGATTGGGCCGCAACTGGTAAAACCCTTTGTTTTTGTTACTTGACCTATGGTAGCCGGATCGCAAACCGGACAGATTCTCTACACCAAACAGTCATGGGCTAGTTGGGAACGTTGACTGGGGAGAATCACTTGATGTTGTTGCCTGCAAATTTCCAGGCCTCAATAGTTTCTGGCGCTATAAGGAGGGTCACTAGTGCATGGCTGGACGGGAAAATACATTTCCTCGAAATTACTCCACTAGTGATAGTTTTGAAAGTAGTTTATTTCTTGACTCAAATACTGAAGAGAATAGAGAGCATTTGTTTTCTGTAGACAACCAAGTAGTTAACGGTCTGAGAAGACACACACGGGATTATGTAAAGAGTATTGGAGGATTACCCACTATCCCTGATTTACCCTGAACAAAGTACAAGAAGAAAGATCGTCCCATCTTGGAAGATTCAGTGTTGGTTGGAGATTTGGAAGAGTTAGTAGAAGTACCATTATAGGAAGTTGTTCAGCCTTTGAATCATGTAGGCCCAAACACACCTTACTGTTCTCTTGTGTGTACTCCTGTTCCTTCACCTCCTCACTCTCCACCCAGACTCATGGAAGGTGTAAATGCAAATCAGCCACTTAACCCACCAAATCCACCACCGACTTGGAAAGCCATATCACCCTTGAACTTAACACCTCCGTTGCATGACTTACCTCAAGCTTTTGAAAAGATGCTGCCCAAGTTTGATCCAAATGAGAAGATATTAGTAGATGACCATTTACAAAGTTTCTATTTGGCAATAGAAGGATTGAGGGCTGGGGAACATGAGGATGTAGTTTGTAGACTTTTTCCGCATACCCTTAAAGGAGCAGCAGCATCATGGTATTTTGGTTTTCCTGCAAACTCTATCCCAGACTGGGATACCTTTGAAAGGATTTTCAGAAGTAAATATGTAGCCCAAAAAACTCATGCATCTCTCATGAAAGGACTCTACGCCTTAAAGAAAGAAATAAAAGAGAAGGTGCATAGTTTTACCCAAATATTTGCAGCTTATCTTAAGAAATTTTCTGAAGCTGACAAACCCTCAGATAAAGTTCTGATTGAGTATTATACTTCAGCTCTAGGGCCTGATCTGGCCATGTTTGCCAAAATGAAAGCCAAACCTACTCTAGTAGAGACTTATGAAGAAGTGGAAAAGAGTTGAGGATGAAAAGGAAATTATCGAAGACTATCCTGAATAGTCGGGAGAGAAAAATGTTGGAAGGAAAGATTTGTTATTTACTAAGCCTAAAGAGGAGCAATCACCAGATTTCGAAGGAATGGAAAAGATGATGCAGAAGCTCTCTAATAGAATAATAGATGTGGAAAAGGAAAAGGAAACCTAGAATTTTTATAAACCTTATTACAAGAAAAGGGAAGATAACAATCAAACCCAACCCCCTCCGCACAGCCTTGCATCGATGAACTTAACAAAGGTGGGGATGGATCACTTTTGCGCTTTTCACCAACAACCCCATTCTAAAAAGAATTGTCCTCAATGGATAAATTCAATGATGTTGGTAATGAACCAACTTTTGGATTCCAAGTTAACCGAGGATAATGATGAAGAAGGGAAAGACAACAATAAATCAACAGAAAAACAAGAGGATGAGGCCATGGTTTTATGGGATTGTGTATTGTTGTTTGATATCGAGGAAGAAAAGGACCTGAGACATGAGGATACCTTGGAAACAAATGTAACGATGAGAAGCCAGGGGTTGATTAAGGAAAATAGTCTTATGCTTCCAAAGATTAAGAAGCTTCAAAAGAATGTTAAAAAATTTCAAAAAAATACCTCAGCTAATGAAATTCCGGAATTTACCACCACCAGTCAAAATCCAAGATAGACCAACATGCCTACTAAAATCATTGAAGAGAAAATAAATAATGTTAAAAATCATCTCATAGAACATAAGATGGATTATGACATCGTGGAGGATATCAAAAGGGTAAGAGCAAATATCGCGTTATTTGAGATGTGCAATGTGCCGCAACAAAAAGAAAAGTTATTGAAAGCACTTGAAATGTCAGAGGAGAAACTCCCCACTAAAAATCAGCCCCAAGAAGAATAAATTGGTGAAGCGAGTGTGGGAGGTAAGCCTAAATGCAAGACCCCTCGTTTTCTCCTCACTTTTGAAATTTTCAACCACAACGTGCACAATTTTCTAGTAGACTCGTGGGCTTCAGTCAATGTTATGCCGCTGTCAGTCTGCAAAAAGATAAATGGACAACCTAAACCATCTACCTGGAGGGTCATTCAGTTGGATAGAACGAATGTGAAGTTAATTGGGGAAATGGAGGATGTTCTCATTCGCTTGTATTCAAATGATAAGGTATGTCAATTCATTGACATTGTGGTAGCTAACATACCTGAAGCTTATGGACTTGTCTTGAGCAGAGATTGGTCGGAAAAGTTGAGTGGATATTTTGCCTCCGACTGGTCACATCTATGGCTACCTTATAAAGGAAGCCAAAATAAAATTAAAGTTTTAAGGGGGCCGCACATGAAACACAATGTTACTCACTTCGAAGAAAAAAATGAACTAGCGAATTCTGTTTTGGGAAATTACTTTATTGAACTAGAACTGGGAAATTATCAAGTGGAAGAAGAAAATGATACATTAGACACTCAGCCTAATTTCCTTCGGTTCTCACAGGCTGATGAAATCGATTGTGTAAAAGTAGACTTAACTATAGATGTAGGTATTGATTCACGTACAGTAGTTGTAAGCGATTTTTGGACGCTTTTCTTTGATGGTTCTAAAACTTTGGAGGGGTCAAGAGCTGACTGTGTCTTGATTGATCCAAAGAAAAATAAACATTTTCTTTCATGTAGGTTGGAGTTTGAATGCACCAATAACACAGCTGAATATGAAGCACTAGTTCAGGGACTAAGAAAGGAAATTGAATTAAAGGTAGAAAATATAAAAGTGTATGGGGATTTTAAAATAATTGTAAAACAAATTCGAAATCAAATACATTGCATTTCTCCTCATTTAAAATCTTATCAAAATGAAGTATGGGATTTGCTTAAATATTTTCATGCATTTAACATTGTATCGATTCCTAGACATAAGAATGCGGCAGCTGACTTGTTGGCCACCTCAGCTGCGAGGCTTGTACCCTCTAATAATCGGTGCTCTGTTGAATTTCTTTTTAGGCCTTCGGTTCCAAATATGATCACCAATCTATGAGTGTTTGATGATGATCAGCAAATTCTAGAATGCTTGACAAATGACGAGACCTTCAAAGGGGTGATTATTGACAATGAAGAACATCAAGCTGAGCTAAAATTCGATAATTTTATTCCTAAAGGAGTCAGGACTTTAGAGCGAATGTTTGATCTAAACGAGAAATTCAGAAGGCCAGTGAATGTGAATACTCATAGCTCATCTCTAAAGTTTGAGTTTATTAATTTGGGGACTGAAATTGAGCCTAAATATGTTAATTTGGGAAATTGCTGCTCTCCAAGTGAAAGGAATAAGTTCATCAGTTTGTTCAAACAATACAAAGATGTTTTTTCTTGCACATATGAAGATTTGAAGACATATGACACCAATATTATTCAGCATGCTATCCCCATCAGATCTGGAATCAAACCTTATCAGCAGCCTTTAAGGAAAATGCATCCAAAATTAGAACCTTTGATTCAGAATGAAGTAAAGAAGTTGTTGGATGCTAGAATTATCTTCAAGGTTAGACAATCGAAATGGGTTTCAAATTTGGTATCGGTAAAGAAGAAATCTGGAGAAATTAGACCATGTGTGGATTTCAGAAACTTAAATCGCGCTTCGGATAAAGACAATTATCCTGTCCCACCCATGGAACAGATATTGCAAATGGTTTCAGGTTTTAAATTATTCTCTTTATTAGATGGATTCTCAGGCTACAATCAAGTGTTAGTAGTTGAAGAAGATAGACTTAAAACTACATTTAGAACCAGATGGGGAACTTTTTCTTACAGAAGGATGCCCTTTGGACTCATAAACGCTGGAGCTACTTTCTAGAGGGCTATGGACATAGCTTTCCATGGTCTGACTGGTCGCAGTGCTTTAGTATACCTCGATGAAATCACAATATTCTCAAAGAAAAGAGAGGAACACGCATTTCATCTAAAACAGATTTTTGAACACTGTCGAAAATATGGTATCTCACTAAACCCCAAGAAGTGCGTGTTTGTCGTTACCGAAGGAAATTTTTTGGGTCACGTGGGTTCTAAGAAGGGGATCTCCATAGACCCAGAGAGGATCAAAGCTATCAAATAGATTCCCTTACCCCATAACAAAAAGGGCATGCAATCATTTATGGGGACAATAAATTTCGTGCAAAGGTTTGTGCCAGATTTCACTCAAATTGTTAAACCTTTGCAACAAATGGTAAAACAAAGTGTACAATTCAAGTGGACTGACGTAGAGAAGAATGCATTTAGTAAAATAAAGACAGTGGTTGCACACGCACCCTCCCTTAAGAGTCCATATTTTGAGAAAGATTTTATTTTGTGCACATTCGCATCTAACGATTCACTAGCAGCAGTGCTTACCCAGAAGGAAGATGGGGGAGATGAGTTCCCCACATCATTTATGAGCACTGGCCTGCAAGGGGATGAATTGAATTACCCAGCTATGGATAAACAAGCTTATGCCATGTTCAAAGCAGTAAAACAATTCATACCATACATACTTAAGAACCGGACAAAGGTAATAGTTCCAGACCCAATAGTGAGGTCTCTTTTCTTACAAAAAGAGTTAGGAGAAAGAACAGGCAACTGGGTAACAGCTCTACAGGAGTATGACCTCAAATTCAAGCTAGCTTCCATAGTTAAATGGCAAGGATTGTGAAAACTAATGACTGTAAGTAAAGAAAATGAAGAAAATGACTAGGAAGACAAAGTTGAATTACATTTGATGGGTGTATGTCCCCTTTTCACAGCTCTGAACTCCTGGTATCGAGACCTTGTGCATTACCTTTAGGAGGGATTGTTGCCGGAACATTGGAATTATAAGCAAAGAATAGCACTGTGTCTTAAATCAACCTCATATTAGATTGTTGAAGGAATATTATTCAGAAAGAATTATGATGGAGTTTTTCTTAGATGCTTAGAGAAAGAAGATGCGAAGAAGGTCATGATAGATTTACATGATGGGCCTGCTGGAGGACATTTCTCTGGAGATACTACAGCTCACAAAATTCTCAAAGCGGGATACTATTGGCCCACATTGTTCAAAGATGCACATGCCCATGTCAGAAAGTGCAACATTTGTCAAAGGTGTGGTGGAAGACAAGTTAAAGCAGTAGGACCATTAAAGCATGTTATGATAACAGAACCTTTTGAGCAGTGGGGGATGGATATCATTGGAGAGATGAAGCCAAATTATTCCCTGCAAGACAAGTATATTCTGACGGCAACCGATTACTTCACCCGTTGGGTTGAAGCCATTCTGTTGCATAAAGTGAATGAAGATGCAGTCATGGACTTCTTGCAAGATCATATTATGACCAGGTTTGGAGTTCCAATTTCTCTAGTTTTCGATAACGCTACTTATTTTTCCTCTATTAGATTAACTGCATTTTCTCATGAAAAGGGAATTAAGTTGCATTACTCTGCAAATTATTATCTGCAAGGAAATGGTTTGGCTGAATCTTCAAACAAGAATCTGATTTGAATCTTAAAAAAGACTGTGATAGAAAACCAGAGAAGTTGGCATTTAGCATTACCAAATGTTGTTTGGACTGATAGGGTCATCCCCAACACTTCGTTAGGTGTGTCCCCATATACCATTGTTTATGGAAAAGAGGCCATTCTACCCCCCAATATTGTGCTACCCTCTTCCATAATCGCTCAAGAATCCAGAGGATCAGATAATGAAGTCTTACAGATGAGGATACATAATCTTTTAAAGGCATAGGAAGCTAGATCCAAGGCCAGAGAACATTTTAAACAACAACAGGAGGTAGTAATGAGGTGGTTTGATAAGCACAAAGCTGGGACAAAAGAATTTGAGGTGGGAGATTTGGTTCTCAAGTGGGACCACCCTCATGATGAGAACGAAAACACACGAAATTTCAACAGTTATGGGTAGGCCCTTTCCAAATTGTAGCAAATCTTGGCCCCTCAACCTATAAGTTGCAGGATTTACAGGGATGGGAAGAGAACTTACCAGTAAATGGTTTAGTTCTTAAGCCTTATTTTTATTGATTTTGTTTTATTTTGTTCCATTTTGTATATAAATAATTGACTTATTTTGCCACTTTGATTTGTTCTTTTTTTGTTTGTTTAGTGTGGTTTTCTCCTGATTCCAATAAAGGATTCAAACTTTTGGTTGCACGGAGAGCATAGAACCCTTGATAAACTTAGATTCTTTGGGTGTTAGATTGTTTGAATCTGTTGGAATTTATTCTAGTAAGTAGTTTTCCTAAAATGTCTATGAACACATCGAGGTCCAGTGTAATCCCTGAAATAACTCAGAATCAAAAGGTCTGGAATATTATTTTGAGGCTCCATCCATTTCACATCTAAAACGTCCTTTGGGGTGACAGCAAAAGACCCATGGAAAGGAGAACAAGGTAAGTAGTATATTATATCTAAATGATCCCATGCCAGGAATTGAAAGCTAAATGGCTAATAAGAGTCAGAAATCCTAAGAAAGCAAATATCATTGAAACAAAGTACTGAATTATATGAGTACAGATTGTCAAAAGTTATTCTCCATCCATGAGATAAAAATTAAATGCATCTCTCACACAAAAGGACACTATGGATATAAGAGCCTGAATAAAATTCAGAAGAAAAGGCATTAGGAGGACTCAAAAGGACATAAAGTCCACAGACGAAAAATGCCAAGTGGCATGAAAATGGAGAACAAACGAATATTTCTGTTCACCATGCGTTCAAATCATGTGGCGTCTAAGCTGGAAGCTACCCAAAGACAAAGTTAAAATGAAATCCGCCTACTTAAGCCTCAAAAGAGTTATCCTGACCTTGATATTTCGGTTTCCATGCCCAAAATTTGGACTATCATCAATGATTACAAGTACATATATGTGACATTACGGGAATCCAGACATCTAGAAGAATTCAACATGTCAATTTTACTATTAAACAGGCTGTTGCTTAAGGAGGAGTTTATTCAGAGATCTGGGTTCACCAGTGAGCCGCCAATTGTTGCAGCTGCAACTTTTTTTCCCAAATTTCTAAAATTTTGGCCCCCCTCTTTTGATTTTGTTGAAGGCCGTTCATTCCTACTCTGCTACGTGTGGATTGTTTAAGGCCAGTTTTCTTGTTTTCTAGGATTGTGCTCGGGTTTGTGCATGTTATGGGCTACAACGCTCAGCCGATTGTTACGATGTTTTATCTTTGAGCTTGAAATTGGTTGTTTAGTTTCCTCTCTTTTGAAGGATAGTTAAACATGGTGCCAATAATTAACCTCTTTCACTAAACCCGGGTTCTGTTTGTGAAAAAAGTCCTTGCTTTGCATTTTTCGGAAAGAGCTTTGACTGTGTTCGGAGGCCGCAGGATGATTGAGTTTCACCGTTGCGGCTCCAGAATAGGCTAACTACCCGTCAAACTTTTTGTCTTTTGTTCGATGCCTTGTTCTTTTTTTTTCTAATGTAGACTGGTCTGCAGGTTTTTTCCTGGCCTTTGAACTTCCATCGTTGCGGCTGTGTAGCTCACTAGCTATCTAATGCCTGTAGAGGATCCGACCCCTGATGTTTTATCACGCCATTTTTAGTCTGTCTGTTGGAAACCCTAGAGTGTAGCTTACCCCCCGTTGCAGCTGTGTAACCCACTAATGAGCTGATGTCAGGTGTTTCAATTCACCAATGGAGGTTTTTATATGCCCTTTTCTTAATCGTTCCTGCCGTTGGTTATGGGGTCGTCTTTTTCCATAAGAGACATGTGTGCCTTGTTTAGGTTGAAATTTGCACATAAGGACCGAGCTCTAGTTTTTCCTCTTTAGTACCCATTTTTAATATCATGGTTTATGTTTATTAAAGATATATAGATGAAATGATGAATTCTCATTTGTTTGCAGACAGACATGGTAGTTTCTCGGATCCCGTTGAAGATTATTGCAGCAAAGAAGGTGCAGTTGGAGGACAAAGCACATTAAAGCATGAGGCGGCAGAATCGTTGCTCGAAGAAGAAAATTATGAGGGTTTGAAAGGAGACCAAATAATGGTCGAGCATAATCATTAGAGAGCAAAGGCTCATGCTTGGGCATTCCGTCGGTTACCTAGCTTTTCCCAGTTTTTATAAAATCTTTATCTGGAATGTAACGTTTGGATGAATCATGAGCATTCACAAAGTGACAAAATAGTGAGAGGGAACGCTTGGGGAGCCGAAAGGTTTCCCCCTTTGGTATAATTATGGGAGAGTGAGACAGAAAGAGGGATTTTTCCCAGAGAAACTTGTGAACTACTTGTTGTAAGAGGAACTACTTCGTTTTGCAATAATAAATTACAATTTTTTTCCTGTTGGAGAAAGTGCTATGTGGAATGTTCAAATGTGATGAAATGAACAATGTTGAAGGGGAAATATTTTGTTTTCAGCTATGTTTCATTAACCGTGAGATCGTTCTAACTTTCTGAACCTATGTTCTTACATGAATGTTCTCTGGTTTATTCTGTGATAATTTCCACTATGAGCAATGAATGTTTTAACAGTTGACGAGCTATCTTGTCGTGTATATATTTATTCATGTTTATGTGTTTTGATTCTAAGAACAACTATCTGTGATTTATCTTAACATATGAACAGTACTACATTACTCATTAATTGATAGTCTTGCTCCCTAGGGACAGCTTTGTTAGTGTTGTTTTTTCTGGCTATGTGTGATTTAGATGCAAGAGAGTCTAAGACGAGAGGTAAGAACCTATGCATCACATTGTGACCACTCCTTGCATTCTTCATCAATTTGCATCTTAGATAGGCACTTTCATATCAAACTTAAAGTAAAAATACAAAAATATACACGGTGGACCGGGTCGCAACCGGTAAAACCCTTTGTTTTTGTTACTTGACCTACGGTAGCCGGACCGCAAGCTGGACGGATTCCCTACACCAAACAATCATGGGATAGTTGGGAATGTTGACTAGGCAGAATCCCTTGCTGTTGTTGCCTACGAATTTCCAGGCCTCAACAAAAACTTATTTTCACTTGTGTGGACATTTAGAAGTTTGATGTAACTTATTTTCACTTATTTTCCTAGACTTGCTTTCATCACATAAACTTATTATTTACACAACTTTCTCTCATTTTTAAAACATATCGAAGTTCTCTCTGGTGTTTCATTTCCCCCACTTTGGGGGTATGCTAGCTTATAAACACCTTTATGATATATAAACTACTTTCACCTTAATAATGATAAAATATGTAAATATAATCATAATATATAATTAATATAAATATATTACTATAATTCATATGTTAAAATATTTAATATAAATAAATATATACAGTTCATATGATTTAATATAATTAAATATATAAACATATTATTTACTTATACATTATACAAATTAAAATTATAAAAAAACAAAAAGAACAACAATTTTATTTTGTAATGAATGACCATGGCCATGGGCGTGGTGGTTTCATTTTTGTCGAGATTGAGCAGACCCTCAAAATTAAGATCATGGTGTTCCATTCTTTATTATCTGGCTTTCCATTAATTATTATTGCCGCAGATACAAAGGTCGAAACCTGCGGCCAGTGGATTCCATCATGAGCCCATTCCTCATTTTCCAAGGAGCCATGAAAAATATTGTGACTATAAAATATTAATCGATAATTTAACAGTTACCCAATTGTTATGAGGCATTGACACTATTGTGGCATCAGGGGCAAGGGAAAATTATTGGTGTTATGGAAATTGTGGAAGAGGAGGACTCGGAGGGTATAATTCTTGTTTAGGGTATGCCAGACAGGAATAATAATAAGGGTTAGATTTTCCATTACCATGTGGGTTTTATGACATCGTACTAGCTAAAAGACGAGGAGGAAAAACAACTGCCTGCAAACAATGGAGGCTCGAAGATCTTGTGCTCACCAAGGTCAAGGGATTTCCGGCATGGACCGCTAAGGTATGCCAGTCTATTTTTCATCCCCATTTGTTTTCCCTGCGATGTATGCTGTTGTTGTTATTTTCATTTGCCACATCAAATTATATAGTTCTTGTGCCCTGTTTTAATACCTAATTATTGTCATCCAAGGGTTTGTGTGAATGTTTATAGATTTTCATAGGGTTTCATTTCCATTGCGCCAATTGCAATGGCTATCGGCATCTTTTTCGATTGCCCAATATGTGCTGATATTTTATTCTTAATCCTAGAATTGCAAAACCTGGTTTCTGCACCAGGATTCTCTGAAACCCTACATAAGAAATCAAACCCTATATCAGATATTAGTTTTTAAACCCAAGCTACAGATGCAAGTTTGTGTTTTTAAGGTGGAAATTGCTCCTGTCTTGTATTTATTATGTGAATACGCATGAATCTACTGGCTGGGAATAAAGTTGGCCCTGCAAGGCTACGAATGCAACTGTGATCTGGCCAATCCCAGCTGTATTAGTGCATCGTGATCGAAGCCTGTTCACCAGCCAGAAAGACTGAATCTTGCTATCTGCCTGGATGAAGTAGAGGACTAAAGTGAGTGGTAGACTAGAAAGAATGAATATCATTTTCCGTCTGGAGAAGAAATGAATATGGGCATACACAACTAAATTGAGAAACCATCAAATATCAATTGATGGCGCATCTCTGACTTCAAAATTCTGGATCATTTTTAAAACATCTGAAATTGTATCAGTCAATTGACGTCTTGCAATCATTTCACTTCAAATTCACTTGAAAAATCGGTGCATCCTACATAACTAGCAGTAATATCGGAAATGTTGAGAAACACCTTCATAATACCTCTCTCTGCACTAGTTCTCTGGGAAGATGAGACCATCCACAGAAGCCAATCAAAATGATCACAAATTCCTTTACAATGATGGCATATAATGTTGCGGCCTTAATATATTAAACAAGTAATCACGTATCTCTAGTAGTAAGCATTCTACAAGGGAAGGGTAGCTACACAGAAAATTGATTATAAAAAATTAGATAGATCCTAAAAAGTGCCTAGCTCTCACTGCAACTGTTCAGTTATGTAGAAGTTTTCCTTACCCGGACATGTTAGACATCTGTTCATGGTCCTCCAAAAAGTACAGAACACACATATGACGCAAATAAGTTGCATGATATGACTCTTAAAGATAATATATACTTGCAAAATTCTCCAAAGTAAGGTCCTAAACAGAAAACACAGATCTCGATGCTGGGGCTGGCCATTATCATAACAAAAAGGAAAAACCACAATAAAATAGCACGAAATGCAATCTAATAGCACGAAATGCAATATAAGATTCCAGAAGTGCAATCTTGTGGGCATAAAATCATCTACCTGGATTTAAACACCATATTGTTTTCATTTGTTAGAGTAAAAACAACATTCTATAACAACTCATTCAATATTTCTAGAAAGTTTTATCTTAACTTTGCCATAGAAACCAATTCAGCCTCCTTTGAGTAACCATCCCCTTTCAAAGATCTAATGATATTCCATTTACAATAAACTTATTAAATGTGTTACTTCATAACGTCACCCACCTTCCACTAAAAAGGTAACATCTGATAAAGTGTGATTGTTGACATACTACTCTCCCAAATATACTTGCAAAGTTTTTTAAATATGAACAACAAACACAGATTAAAAGAAATTCATTTCAAAACTAAATTGATCATCTTGTTTATTAGAGTAGAAATACATTACTAATTGATAACCAATCCTCATAAGCAGTAGAGTGTTACTAAAATGAGATGCTTGCTTGCTGATAAATATCGTTTGAGAAGTAGCCTATCGAGTGATGAAGCTGCCCTTCCTCCCTCTAAACGATGTCACCGAGCTCAGGAAGCTATGTCTGCATGTGTTGTAGAGGCTACAACTGATTTATTGGAGCCAGTGGCAACTGGTGTGACTGGACAGAATGATGCATACAAGATTTTTGTAAATGAAAAGTATTATACTAAATACTTTGATAATGACAAGAAGTCGGTTAAGGGAAATGAGGAGTGTGTCAAAGTAGACACATTGATCCAAAAAGAAGCAAAAAAAATAGGGGGTAGTATTTGGGCTCAACTATGTTAACAATAATTTAATGAGTATCATAAGGAAAATCCTATATGAGAAAAATAGGTCTTGGGATTCACAGTTGAGATATGTTTTATGGGTAGATATAGTAAGCACTAAAATATCTACTAGAACACCGCCTTTATGATTATTATATAGGGTCGATGTCATTATTACCATTCATCTTGGAATCCTAGTAATGAATATGCTCTAGGATAAACAAGAAGAACATAATGATATGAAATGAAGAATTAATGAAGTTATTCATGTACAATAGACACAAGAACAATTCAATGACCAATTACAAGCATACCAAGAGAAATGAAAGTATAATTTGATACAAAGTCTAAATGCATGACACTTTCCCTAGGAGACTTGTCCTAAAATAAGATAGGAGGAAGGGCAAGCCAAGGAAACATGGTAAGTTTGATAACATTTGTTGCAACCATTTGTTGTGGAACTAGTTGAAGGACATAACTCTTACTCTCTTAATAAATTGCAAAAAGACACTCTTGGGTCTCCCATTAATGGGTGTTTTGTTAAACACTTCTTGTTTTATTAAGCATACTAAGTTATTGGTCATTGCAAATATTCAATCCTTTGAAAGTTTTTTTTTTTATTTATGGAAGTTGTATAAATGATTTGATTTTGAACAATAATTTAAATTCTATAAAAAATCTTTTTCATTGATTAGCATAACTTAATTAGTGTTAAAATATAGAATCCCATTTTCTTTCTCTTTTGTTCTATATCACTTGTTTCTCTACTCCCTATAATTTGAATATACTTAGCTAATCTTTGCATTTTCAACATATAATGTCTCAACTAAAGTTGAGCCCAAATATGGTGAGGAAAAAAATGAAAGAGAAGGGATTGATAAAGGATCAAGGATGCAGTTGAATTGTGGTAAAGAACATGGTGCACACATTCTTTTCAAGTGACACATCACACCGACAATTATAGGAAATCCATGCAATGTTGGAGATCTTAGTTGGATATATCAAAGAGATAGGGTGTGGACTAGACAAAATGATAAGTTTCTCAACGTAGAGGAGGATGAGGAAGATAACATGTTTTACAATGTATATTGATAGATAAAAGTTTGTAATTCCTTTTGGTTTAATCAACATATGACCAGAGGTAATTGTCCAAATTTGTAAGAAAATATGCTTATTTCAATAGCCATAATGTCATTAATTACATATCTAGAATTATTGAATGCCAAATGTTTCCATCAATGTGATCTTTGGTAGTTGGAAGTTGAAACATGCAACACCAAGAGTGTGGTAGTTTTTTAGTACAACACCAAGAGTCGTAACATTTACAATTTTTCTTTTGCTTGTATATTCTTATCCCATACTGATTAGATTGAGCCACAAATCATATTTAGGAATGTTATGGGTTGAGGTTTCCTCTAGGGATAATGTTTTAACTGCAGCATAATCCATTCATGGAGGTACTTGTCCAATCAAGGATAACCTTTATGTAACTTAGTTGTGCCCCCCTTTGATTATGACCGACCTATAATGCTTCAAACACTCCTCCAACAGAACTTTTATGCTCCTTATCTCCACTCATGCTAGAGCGATCATACAATAGAGCTTAAACAATAGAGCCTTCATAAGTTCATACCATAGTGGAAAAAATATCTGATTATTCGGCGATGTCCCGAAAAATCATGATTTTTTCTAGCAACCGATTTTTGGGCCAATAAAATTGCGATTTTTCAAAAAATCGGACATCAGGAAAAATTGGCAAAAATCGGGAAAAAGCGGGAAAAAAATAGGAAAGATAGGGAAAAATCAGAAAAAATTGGCAAATAGGGGGGGGAATCGGTAAGCAAATTTTGACCCTATTAAGGTACAAAATTTTCATTTTTTAATACTTGCCGCGATTTGCCGATTTTTTCGTTGATGTTGCCGAGAAGATGTTTTCTAGACCCTCACCGATTTTTTTCGATGCCGATATTTTCCACTATGGTTCATATAATAAATCTCCCAACCACACATGCATATTTTAATTGCTAATTAGGAGGTTAAAGGATGCTACAAGTGGTGGTAATTCTAGTTCTAGAATCCTTCACTCTTATATGCCAGCTGATGGTATCATTCCCATTCTCTTCTGTCTACCAGCCCATTTTCAACCATTATATATTCATTTAGCTGCCAAAAAATAGGAGTATGGACAACTTAACTGCTTGCTGGAAAATCTAAGTAAGAAGCAGAGCAATTCTGAAGGGTATTAGCATACTTTGAAAAACCACCATTCCATCCAATTCAGTTTCTTTGAAATTCTTATTATAACTCCTAAAAATGTCTATACTGCTGAAAAAGATATCAAAAATGCAACTACACTTCTGAGGAGTAACAACCTACACACTTGAAAGTAGGCCCTTCTGTCCTCTTTATGAAAGGAGAGCCCAAATTGAACAGGCTACAATTTCCCCCTCCCATTGGGTCCTAGGGCTCCAACTCCTAGGAAATAGTTTTCCATGCAATCCAAAACCTCTTATGAATAGTTTTTCAAACTTGTCAACATTCCAATTTGTCTTTGTCAAACTTGTTAACTTTTAAAAAGGTTAACCATATTTATTTGCCTGAGGTTCAAACTAGCAAACTTGGCTTTTTTTGGAGCTGAATATTGAATTTTAGCATGTGCATATATTCCTTAAATTTTGCATACTGTAAGATAGATAACAATAATACAACTGCAGTAGATAATCAAGCATCAACACAAATGAACACCAGATGTTTTCATGGGGAATCCTTTAAAGGAAAAAATCCCCAAAAGCATTAGTAATTCATCCCTTAAATGAGATGACTGAGTTTGTAGCAGTAGTAAGAAAAATATCTCAGAATTCTGAGATGAATGTTTACACAAATTTGTCAAACCCTAGAAATCTTGAACAATATTTCAAACCTTAGCAGACTTAACCAAAACCTGCCACGTGGAGGATGAAGACAAGCTTCCTGGAAAAATTCTTCTGCTCCCCAAAAATTTGCAGACTATTGTTTGCTTGAATTTTCTTTCAGCTACCCAAGACTTATTCCCCGGTGCTCGAGCTACCCAGAACCTTCTTGCTGCTACCTGTACCAAATTAGGGCTCCCGGATCTTCCTAAGGGCTACCCGAACTTTCCTATGGTCTGCTTGGAACAAATTAGGGCTGCCTGAACTTTCCTGTGGCTTCCTGTGAATAGTATAGGATGCCCGGATCTTTTTATGGGCTACCCAAACCTTCCTGTGGCTCCCCGTGAATAATTTAGGGCTGCCCAAGAATTGTTGTGAGCTTCCCAGATATCCCTATGATTGCTCGTGATTAAATTATGGTTGTTCAGATCTACTGTGGCTGCTTGGATCTACTGTGGAGATGCCCATGAGTGTGGTGGCCCTATTAGGGCATACAATTTTTTTCAAGATTTTTTTGTAATGTTCAGAGGAGACACAAAATTTATAACAATGCAAAAAAGTCATATTTAGGGAAGAAAAGTTTATCGATATCTCTAAAAACTAAATTAAAATGGAGGCAAAATCTATTCATATGCAGTCATATATATTTCTAATAGAAAAGAAACTATTCCTTTACTGTTAACTACAAGTATTTTAATATATCGATAGCCTGAAGCTATGTTCTATAGAAAGTAACAAGAATATGTTGTGACTCTATTCAAAGATAGGTAAACCCTAAGACACTTATTAAATCCATGTTCGTAGCAATGGCAATGTCAATATCAAGTATATGGTACTTGTAATTATGGAGCATCATTTTTATTCACAAGAAAATTAATAGGTATACTAGTTATGGGGAATAAAAGAATATTGGAAAATGATCTAATATATACAATTTAAAAATTCCTAGGATGTAGATAAGATAAGATCATTTTATTAATGTCCAATGAATGACCACAAAAGTAGTGTGGTCAATAGGACTCAGAAGTACAACTCAATGCAAGCACATACTGGGAGGGGAAAAACAACTCCTATCACAAATCTACACAAAAAGAAAAGTAAAATAGCTAAACAACCGACCATAGTAATAAGAATCAATACAATGGAAATGTCATTGTCATCCATAAAGTGAGGATTCCAATGCATAATGGTCCTATTTCCAAGTCTGGGCACATAAAAGTCACCTGCATCCATTAGGAAGTAATAATTTATAAACTTCGGCATGTGTTCAACATCAAACAACAATAAGATCAAGTCTGGGAAGTTTTTGGATATTATAACAGCGTGAAAACCCCTAAAAACTTATACTGGGCACATGTAAAATTTATTGTAGCATGGAGAATCAATTATGGGCATGAACAACAAACCTAAGCAGACTTGGTTATGCCCTAAAACAATCATCTTTGGCATACTTCATGTGGGTTTCAATGCTTTGGAGCTAGTCTTAGCCCCTTAATGGCATCACCTTGAAATCTAGGCATAAGAAGGTCAAATATGGGCATAATTTCAACATTTAAACAACATTCTAGGTATATCTCATACCTCCAAAAAGCACTAGTAAGCATAATTTCATTTCATGTGCCTCCTAGCAGCCATGATCAGCAAGTTATTGACCATTATTGAGACACAGCAGCAATATTTCTTGAAAATATTTGCAACTACACCTTCTAGTAGTTACAATACATGTGGTTCTTTATTTGTGTGCTAGGCTAATAAAATCACATTCCATGGCAATGCAATTTCTTGAGAGAGGTGGATTGTCTTCCCTTTTCAGCCCTTCCTAGAAGTTTTTTTTTGTAGTATGGCAATTTCTTTTATATGACATATTCTTTAGGATACTAAAACTGAAATGATAAATTTTGGCACCTAAAGTTGAGGCTCATGGTACATTTAAAAGTATTTTGACTTCTTTTGAAGCAATGGGCCATTACTTGTGGAGAGCACCGTTTATGTCACAGTGAGGAACAAAAACTGAAAATGACAAAGAGAGTGAAAATATCAATCTAGAGCATGCCCCTTGGTTGTTAAAACATTACAAAACCATTGTATTCTTTTGGAGTACCTTGTGAATTCTTCTTTGTAGTTAACTATGGCCTTTGTATCACAGTTGTTAGTACAAATAGTAGTTGGTGGCGGATGTGTCTTCGTTCAAATGAAGCAATAAAAATAGGTATTAACAATACATAATTCATCTGAGGTAATTGCGAATAGAGAGTAGAGTATTAGGGATAATGTGATAATTGATCTAATACATCAAAAGGAAGTTATCATTGTTTAAGACTACTTTGAACAAAAAAATGATGGTAAGTCCTAACTAGAGATGGTCATCATCAATCAATGGATGATTACATGAACATGTTTTTCACACTCATGGCTCATTTTGACATTAGGGATATAGAAACAAATATTTCTCTCAAGTAGTACCAATAAAACTACACTAGAATTCATTATTGTGGATACACTTAGGACTATATGTAGCTTTCTGTAGAATAACGTGTAGAAGTATGTGCTAAAAAGTGTGTCAACGTTTTTGGTTACCAATGTGAAAATTAACATAATGCCAATGAAAAAAAAAATTAAAAACCAGTCAAATAAAAAGAGCTATAAATATAATTAGGACAACATTGTGTATCCTAACAAAAAACCTCTCTAGGTAGAAGAAGCTCACATAACTTGATGCCAACAAAAAAATAAAAAATGACTTTGGTAAGAGGCTGAAAGATATAATAACTCTAACCATGACAACAATATATCATGTATTCCAACCCCTTGATTATATTGTTGTGTATGATCCATTGTTACATCCATTCATCTATGGTGCATAATCTCTACTTCTTTCTATGGGTCATTTCTCTTTTAGAGCTTTGGAACAAGAGGAAATAAATAAAGTATGAGTAGAAGGTCTATGTTTTACCGAAGCATCTAGATTAAAATGTGGTTGTGTTAAAACTTAAAGGATCATATCCAATACATTTGGAGACAGAGGACTTCCCTACCTGGGAAATATGCAGGACATTACACATCTAAATAAGGATATACCCTTGTCCACAATAAAAGGACCCTGGAAATTTCCTCGGATCCCAAATGGAGCAAAACTTGGTCATTAGTATACATTCAAATACTGATTTTTTCTTCTGGTTGATGGCTCATCAAAAAATTCTAACTGCATAAAATATCCTCAAGAAAGGCATCTTAGGTCTGTCTTGGTGTCTTCTTTGCAAAGAAAATGAAGAGACTTCAGCTCATTTCTTCCTGTAATGCCCCCTTTTGATTCGAGTCATTGAATAAGAAATGAAAGATCTTAGCCTTTCCTTGACACACCATGGTTCTAGCTTGAAATGAAGTATTTTCTTATAGTATGTATAAAATTCCAGTACTACCATTTGAATGTGAATAGTTTTTAGAGTAAGTTTTATTATCTTTGTAGAGAATGGAATCTATGCTTTAAAGAAGGTATTGACCCAAACTGACGAGCAATTACAGTCAATAAGACAAGAGATACATGTCCCATCTCTTTTCAATTATCCCAATCTTCTTCCTCTTCTTGATCACTCTATTATTGCAGTGAAGGTAGTGTTTTCATTGTTTCAACACTTGTTTTTATTAATTTGTTGTTAAGCCTAATTACTGTGCAATTTTTCAGAAATCTCCATAGCTGAACTCTTGTAGGCAGCAAGCTTTGCAAATTTTTTTCCTCCAACAGTGGCTAAAAATAAGTTGCACTGAGATATGCATAACACCTCGTATCAACATTAAGACTAGTCATCATAAACACCAGTAACATGGTAACTCTTTCTTAGTATAAGTAAATTTCTTATGCATAATAGTTCAATCACGATATTTGTAGAGTTCTTTTGTAATCATCATAGAGCTTTATTGTTTTGTAATGTATGTGTCTTACATTACCTACTACATAGATTTATTTGGTTGTTTGACATATTAGGGTTATAACTTATGTGTTGGAATGTTTTGAGGGGACCAAGGATTGCAAACATATACCTCTGGCATATTATTCTATGTTTATCAAGGGATAACTCTTCAATATCCCAATTAAGGATGCATTTTCTTTTGGTCTATAAAGGAGAAATTTTTCATTGATAATACAAAATGTTTAATCTTGGTGGTGGTTGTTTTGTCTTGGCATCCCTGGTGGTTGTTGTTGTTGTTTACATGCCAGTCCAAGGTTACATTGAATACAACCTTTCACCAACACATTCATTTGAAGCATGGATCTATTAAACACCAAGGGATAAATAACAATCTATGTGCAAACCTCTCAATGCTTAAATAATTTTTGGCTAAGATGGATCTATGCTAGTTCATTTTTATTTTAATTTATATTTTTTGACTTTGCTTTTCTTGTTTTTTGTTTTCGATTTGATATTGGACGTCAATTTTTTCCCATTTTAGTTTTATTCACATTACAAACGTTACACATATCATCCATACTAGGATGTAGAATGCACTTTTATTTTCTCAGTGAAATCATTTAGGAAATGGGAATTCTTTTTATGATCCCCCCATATTGGCTATTTTATTGGCATTTACCCCAAGCTGATCCCATTGACCTAATTTAGAGGTCATTTGTTGGACATCAATAATTATTAATTATCTTATCTACAAAATTCTCTTTGATTAAAGGCTTCATTTATTTGATCTTAAGTGTTACATATGGGTTCCATTAGAGGAAATTTCAACTCAAAATGGGCCTTTTAACTTTTATTCAAATTCCATGTCATCATGTGTTAGCCAATGAAATTGCTTTAAATTTGAAATACCGTATAGGTATTAAACACTTTTTTAATATAAATTTGGGGATAGGTATCATAAAAAAAACTACTTTTTTTGTTTGTATTTTTGACATATCTCCCTGTGTTTTTACTCAAATTTCGATCGGGAGGGCTCGTTAGATGCAAAATTAAATTCTGCATCCAACGAGTACCCACTTGGCATACTTTTTATGGACTCCGCTACCCCAAAAATAAGAAATACCTGAAAAAAATGGAATGATGACATCATCATTACGTTTTTTCAGGTATTTCTTGTTTTGGGGGTAGCAGGGTCCGTCAAAAGTACACTGAGTGGGTACTCGTTGGATGCGGAATTTAATGCGGAATTTAATTCCGCATCCAACGAGCTCTCTCGATCGAAATTTGAGTAAAAAAACAGGGAGATATGTCAAAAATACAAACAAAAAAGTAGTTTTTTTCTTTTCTTCCTCCAAAATTAATAAATATTATTTTATTATTTTAACTATTATTTTATTAGTTCATTTTAGGAGGCCCATTTTGAGTTGAAATTTCCTCTAATGAATCTCTTTCTTTTGGACTTTCTCTTGGATAAAATGATAATGGAATTCAATATGATTTGTCCTTGCATGGAAGACTAGACTTTTAATAAACTTAATAAAAAATTTATTATCACAGAGTAATGGTGTTGTTTTTTCCTAATGAAGATACAATTCAGCAAAACTCCTCAATTAAATAGCTTCACATGTTGCTCCAATCACTACTTTCTATTAATCCTCTGCAGATGATAGAGCAACTATAGACTGTGTTGTACTCCATGAAATGGAAGATGAACCTATACTGAAATAAACCTACCCTATTTGAGTTAGTGAAGCAAACTAACCTGAAATTTCCAATTTGGCTATTGAAATTCAAAACTTGATGCATATTTGATGTTTCTCTTTGGACACTTTGTTGCTTTTTAATGTATGATTCTGGGACTAGTCATAAATATATAAAACACATTGACTTAAAACTTAAATATAATCTAGCTTCAATGAGAAATATCAAGCTTCCTACCAGTTTGTACAAAGTTGCACTAATGGCTTGAGTTTTTTCCAAAGCTGAAAATTTGATTGCTTTTCTACTGGTGTAGTTGATGGTTTGCAATCATTCATCTTGAAAATTTTGAGCATTTTACAAGCATACTTCTAAGACATGAAATGCAGTCACTTCCTTAGAATATCTCCATACATAGGAAACAATGTAGATCTCTCAATTCCACCATTGCAAAAGTCTTTTTAAGATTAACTTTCATATCTTCATTTCAATTTGTATTGTTAAATGTAAGAATTCTATCATCAATATACAATACAATGATAATGATTCTATCATTTCGGATATTCACATACATGTTAGGATCTAGCATTCCTTGAGAATCTACTTGTCCTAAAGTACTCATGTATTTTTGAATACCATCCTGCTTAAGAGTGTAAAGTGTCTTGGTTTACAAACCAAATTTTCTTTTACCAATTCGGTGAAATGTTCAGGCTATTCCAAGAACAATTCTCCTATGTTTTACCATTTAGAAATGTATTTTTACACCAATATGTGTTTATATATTAGAATCTGGGGCAGACTAGTGCCTATGTTTTTCTTAGCTTGCATGAGGATGAGACAAGTGTACTGTCCATATTGATTTTAAGGCAGTCATTCCAATTCAAAATAAACAACTATAAAAAAAACAAAAATAATTGACAGCTATGCATGGATAACAAGGAACTAATGCATGAATAACTCATAGCTTATGCACATGGAGAACAAGTAACTTGTTATTGGCACTTAGCATGGGACCTATCGGTGTCCACCAGCCACAAGTTATGTGGTTGTGCTAGTTTACACCAATCTCAAAAACTTGCCATGAACATTGAGTTGTCAATGCAAGTGCAAGTAACATTGTGATCATGTTGGCCATTGGTGAAAATATCTCATCATAGTCTATGTCCTTTATTTTCTCAAATCGTTTTTGTAACTTTTACCTACCTTTATACTTATATACTACCATCATATTTATAGCCCATTTACAGCCAATTGTTTCTTGTATTTTTGCAACTCAATACGTTTCCATGTATCATTTGTTTTGTAATTTTTGTTTTCCTTTCATGATATCCTCCCACTCTAAAGGTCTGAAACCATTTCTCAGTGTAACGATAGTTGTTTCTTAGGGATGTGTTTCAGCTGCAACATTTTTTTCCCAAAATTCTAAAAAAATTTAGGACCCTCCTCTGCTTTGGATTAGTTTATTTTTCTTCCTTAATGCTTAAAATAATCCCATACCACTTATCGTTGTCTTTAATACCTTCGATGCCTGTCTGAGTCGGGAGTTGATTCGTTTGATTTGTCCGTCGTTGTGGAGGTGTATCACTTTGTCTTACTCCGACAATTTCGGGTGATTTATGGTTCTCCGTCGGAAGGGATGACTATCTCCCTGTCCAACATCATGGACGTTTATTTTCTTCTGGCCTCCGCCGTTGCAGATGGGCTTTGATTGTGACTTCCGGTTTTCTCCCGACTTATGTTTTGTCGACTGATTTCAAGTTTTAAGTCGGAACCTCTTACCGTGTTAATTTTCGCCGTTGCGGATGAGTTTGAACTTTAAAGTCCCGCTGTTGCGGAGGGGAGAATTGTTTGGATTCCGACGTATAGTTTTTGGGTTTCCGGCTTTACGGACAGTGTTGAATTTCCACCGTTACGGAAGGGAGTTCGCTTTGGTTTTCGATCCAGGTTTTCCTCCGCCGTCCGATTATTATTTTTTGAACCACGCTCACCGTTACGGGCGAGTTGATGTTGTGGCTGTCCGCCGTTTTGGAAGGTTTGGAGTTCTCACACTCCGATTCAGATTGGTTTTTCGTCTGATTTGTTGCGTCACACGTGCGAACAGTTTTATATATAGCGCGAAGGGAATTGGGATTTTTTTTATTGCTTTATGTTGCTCGAGCTGTTGTGTTCATCTCGCGATGTTTCCCTCTTGAAGCTCTTGGACCGCCATGCCTGTACTCACGTCCAAGTGGCGTTTGAGGAGCCCGACCGTTCTCGCCTCGTCAGCTACATGTCGCTACCAGGTAGGCCATTCTTTCCATGACTTGTTCTGTTCAAGGTTTTGACTACTGAGGTTAGGTATTCTAGAAAGTCCATTTCGCATGCGTACGGGGGTCTACCCATGGTTAGGTTTGCCGTAGGCGTTTCTTCTTGTCCACCATGCGTTTCGCGCCTATGTATCGGGGAGTCATTTTTAGATTGACTGTTTGCGGTCGGGGGGGGGGGTGTTTTGTTTTAAAACCCACAGAATAATTGTTTTTGGACCCCGACCTTTGTTGGCGAGCCCCGTACAGAGTAGACGGAGGCTTGGTGTAGGCGGTCGTTACGCCGCCTGCACCTAGCTTCCCCTGGTATGATGATGAGGTCCAGGGAGAGTTTTGTGGTGGTTTTTTTTATTTTCTCGTGGTTCCTCTAGCGGTCGATTTTTTCCCATTTGCACAGTATTTTGAGCCCCACCTGTATTGCTCGCGCCGTCCCGCGCAGTCCAGCAGTTCTCGGTCGTATGAAACCCTAGGTGATTAAGAGGGTTGTGCCGTTGCTGTGGTTTCTGATTTGAACGTAGCATGGATAGTGGGTTCGATGAAAGCGTCATGTGCGAAAAAATGAGGTTAATTCCCATAGCATACATTCGAGTTGATGTAATTATCTTCCGCAATCAGCATTGTGGTCAAATTGTTTAATGTAGAAAACCTAGGCGGCTAGCGTAATCTGGATTTTTTTTCCCCTTTTCTTCGTTTGCTGTGCAATAGACCAAATTGATGAATTGATGAATGTTGCACCTTGCGTTTGATGTACATGCATTTTCCTTATGAATCGATGAAGTTTTAACATCTTGCCACAGTAGTATATTACTCACTTTATTGCACGAGACTGAGTTGGTCCATGCTAGGAACAGATAGGGTCATGGAATTATGTGCACTAGTTTCAGCACATTACATTAAAAACACACTTTGTATATGATGTAATTTTATTGCAGTCTGAAAGATAGTGGATGAAATGTCTAGTATCATACGGAAATGTTTTGCATCGTGCTAAGACATAGACAAGAGAATCAAGTAGTGTGCATATAGTCAATCAAGTTATCAAACTTATATCTTAGTTTCATCAACTAGTTGCTGCCATGGTGTACATAGAAAGAATAAAGAGCTACACTCTGTCATGTAAATGTATGCACCTTGAAGGCCTAAATATCACAACGTTATGTATGGTAGGAAGAAGCCGAGTTCACCATGTCCAAAAGGCAGAAGAAGAAGGCCCTTATGGTCGAAGAACAGCCAGAGGTAGAGGTCGTCACAAAGACCGAGTACATATATGAAGACACCCAATGTGTCTCTGGTATAGAACTCGAGTACAAATGGGGTGAAATATACAGGGTAATTTCTCACAGGGAGGTTCCCGACACGGGTCTCAAAGAAGAACCCATCTATGCAAACATAGAGAGATCCGCCATCATGAAGGTGGCTACCAGACCAGAGTTGTTCCCATGCTCTGAGGTGATTAGATGGATTCTACCCCATATAAACACAACCACAATGCTCATAGCAAATGTTGAAGGCTAGGGCTACGCTGCATTTAGCCCAGGATATGTGGCTTTGGCTTATCACCTGCCAGAACCTCAACTCTTTATAACTAATGATTGGCTGGACAACATCAGAATGGACCTAGTAGAAACTCTGAAAAGAATGCTCTTGCCAGGAAAACTCTATCGATATAGAACAACTGGCGAGTATGATACAGCGAGATTGAGGGCTCCTTATAGATTCATAGCTCTTATGCTTAATAGGATCTTTGGGAGAGCCCATGGTAAACTCTTCAAATTTGAATGGATACCCATTATGTTTCATGTGGCAACCCAAGGAACAATCTTCAATTGGGCTAGCCTGGTGTCAAGTAGTCTTTCTTCTTGCATGGCCACGGCCTTAGGAGGAGAATCTAGGAGAAAGTCCGAATTCTATATGAGTTCGATATTGATAGACTGTGTACTGTGTGTTGTAATCTCTCGACTTAGTCGGCTGATCGAATAAGTCGGTCTTCGTTCAAGTCGACTTATGTCGACTTGCTCCTTCTACATCTCCCCCACAAACAAAACATTTCTTCGTCCCGAAGAAAGAGGGAGGTAAAACAAAATAGACTAGAAGTACAAGAAGTAGATTTGCAAAAAGGAGACTGCTACTGAGGTGGGCTGTGCAAGCGAATAGTTGGTCTTCTCTGTACACAGACTTCGACTATTGCTGGTGCTATGATGGCAAGCTGATGTTGAAAGTTCGTCCATGTCTGCAAGGATTTCTGAATGTCGATAGTCAGAGTAGTGAGATTTGAGAGTACCGACATCTTCTCTGCCATTGCCATTTCTGCAATATTTTCCATGTTGGGGCCCAGCAGCTGATTGTGTTCTTCCGCAGTCTCAAGGAGTCTCCTCATCTGCGGACAGATGTTGTCAACTTTCTCCAAGTTGGGAAGGGCGTGCTGAACCCACTGGTGTGCCTCACATTCCAACTGCTGCAGCTTAGTGTTTTCCATTACTATTTGATCCTCGATTGTCTGCCTCAGTTCTGTCTCAGTCGACTTCCTTCTTTCCAAGGCTTGAATGCCTTGTCTGGTCTACCTCATCTGACTATAGACCTGCCCATAATGAGTAGGCCATTCTCGGAGTACTTCCTCAGTTACAATAGATTCCTCCATGTGGTCTTGTAGAAGTTTGTGAGCCTCCGAGAATGCTGTGTGCTGAGTCAGGAGCAGTCGGAGAGTTTCTTCTTTTTGCCCGGCCTTAGTCTCGTGGATGTGGGTCTGTATGGTCGACACCAAACCTTCAAACAGCTGATATGCTCTGTCCAGCGTTCGGTCGGTAGTAGCTTCGACAGGTCCTGGGGTAACAGTCTGTACAAGAGACCTGCACTTGTCGAGGAACTCGACTTCTTCTGTCTCCTTATCCTTGAGCTGTGTCCTTAGTCGGGTCGTCCTCCTCTTCGACTCTTTTGATAGGGTGTTCAGTAGCTGGCCAACCTATGAGTCGGTCAACGAGCTTACATCCCGTAAGCTGATCCTTAGCTGATCGGGTCTAGGAAGAGGTTCTGTTGGTTCCTTTTCTTGCTCTGTTGGTTTGTCGGGAGGACCTGTAGAAGTGGAAGGTGGATCAGAGGTCGAAGGGGTGTGTGTCGGAGGGGTTGGTTCAGTGGTCGGGGGTTGTTCGGTTTGGGGAGGTGGTATGTCCACCTCCGGCTGTGGTGATGATGGTGGTCTCGGCTGTGAATCAGGGGGTGGTGGAGGTGGTGGAGATGATGGTGGTGGGGGTGTTGGGAGTGGGGAGGAAGGGTTTCCTGATCCTGGTGGTGATGGAGAATGGTGTTGGGGACTTTGGTCGGAAGATATAACGTCTTCTTCCGGTGGGACTTTGTAGTCGGTGAAGGTCTTTTCAATGCCTGATACATCGCCACCTTCAGGGGTCCTTGTAAATACTGTTGTTTGCTGGGCGTATATCTTGCTGCTGGCTTTCAAGGGTGTTGTTGTCCTTATTGTTTGGGCTGACTGGAATAGTGCAGGTAGCGTTGAAAAGAAAGCTTTGAGTTCAGTGTCCGTGCTGGCCCTGGCCTTGAGTGCTTCAGGGATCACTCTTTCAAAGACTTCAGGGGAGATGTCGGTCTGCTGCACGGGTGCTTGCTCCTCGACTATTTTAGTCGGAGATGGAGGGGGAGGAGTCGTCACCAGGTCGACCACATCTTCGGACAGTGGTGTTGCTTTGGCCTTCTTCGGTCGACCTTTGGGCGCTCCTGCTTCGACAAAATGTTGAAACTGGGTTTCAACAGTTACTTTATTTGCTCTGGCATCCTCGACAATATCAAGTGCTGAGGCTGCCAGTTCGTCTTCGTCATCTGTGGAGTCAGCAAGGACAAGCTTGCGCTTACCTTTGCCTTGCTGACGTTTTTGCAGTTTGATGTTTCTTCTGGCAATGGCGATCTCCTTTGCCAGTTTCTTGAGAATGCTCCGAGACACAGCATACTCAGGGTTGTCTTCCTCGACTTCTCCTGTCGGGTTCTGAACGGGGTCGACCGTCTGAGTAGCCGGGGGAGCTGTTTGTTGTACTGGTTGTTGTGCTGGTGGTGGTGTCTGGTGTTGCTCGGTCGGAGGGTCCACGACTGGTGCAGTCGGATGCTTCACTATTAAGTGCACCTGACCAGGAGTGCCAATTGGAGTATCCTCCGTTACAAAGGTGCTAATGTACAAGTGCAGTTCGTAATCTTCTTCCTTCTCCTGGTTAGTCAGAGGTTCGACTATAGAGAAGTCGACCTGTTTTGCAGCCTCCGGGATTTGAATTTTGGTTTTTGTCTGCCTAGACAACTCCCGAAAGATCTGCTCGACTGTGGGATAGTAGTCGAGGTCCCTGGCATTGGAATCCTGAGTGTTTGACGACCATACGGATGTATGGTCGAGCTCCAGTTGGATGTGTGAGTCGGTTGGGAGGTGTCGTCGGATGTTCTGGGGCACCCTCCACCTTGTCGTGCGCAGCTTAAGGTGCTGGAACAAGTTTTGCATAAAGACCTTTCCTTGGTTGAGTTCATGCACAGTTCCTTTTTGGGAAAATGGTTTGAACCTGTGCATCTCAAACCTAGTCGGCTCTCGGAAGACAGGACTGCCTTCTGGACAGATATAATACATTGCAATCCAAATAATTAAGGAGGGGAATTTGATAATACCTCATGTTTCCTGACAGCGCTCGCATATGGTTTTAACCAAGTCTGCGAGGTAGTCTACCCACCTGAAGATTCGTCCGTCGATTGTAATTTTGTCGAGGGCATCCAGCATTTCCAGTTTGAGGTCACCGCTGCGACCAACCAAGGTGAGAGTAATGGCGATGATTTTCGCCACAATCTGTGGTGTTCGTTCCTCAATCTGACTGATCATCAGACCCTTGGAGTTCTTGCCTGACGGCGAACCTGTAAAGTGTTAGACTAGTCCTTCCTTGATCCCAATGGGGACCGGGTCACCCTGATTTGATAGACCAGTCAGTCGGGAGATAACATCTCCATTAATGTTGACTGGTCGGTCAAAGTAAAATCTGCCGTTGTCGTAACGACTGATGATGAATTTGACCGCGGCCTCCTTTGTACCAGTGAAACTGGCCATGATAGGTGCGTTTGTATAGGCATATATGGTGCTATGCCTAACTTTCTCAGCCTGCGGGGTCATCCGTCGGTCTTCAAACGCCCATTCTGGAATCTCCGTCCATAGCTTTTGAAACGGAGCCTCCTGGACATTCGCATTTTGGATTCGCTTTAGTCGCTGGAGTAGTGGTGAGTCTGCTGCCTGAAGTTCTTAAGCCTTAGCCGAAGCTCTGGTGCGTTTTGGTGCCATGGTTTCTGACTGCTCAGACTGGTCGGAATTCTTACAGGGTTCACAAATTTCAGTCGACTGGGAGTTCGAATGCTCAGTAGGTGCGTGGTGTGGTAAATGAACTGTGGGATGTCCATTATTTATAGGCGCGGGTGGAGTGGAGTGTCGAACTGTGTGAATTAATGGTGGGCTTGACAGGCCAACTGCAACACTCGAGTGTGATTTCGTGAATCTGGGGCGGGGCTCGAGGCCATTAATGCGGGATGGGACGCTCCAGGTCGGCTGTCGGTGTCGGTGGTGAGAATGGTCGACATGGGCGGTCGATGAAGATGGTCGATGGAGATGAAGTCGGTTGTCGAATGGGTGAGTGGCTGTCATGATGGTGGTTTCTGGGTGTACGGTTTATGGTTTTTTGGAGTTTTTGTAGCTTTTTATAGGTTTTTGGTGTCAGTTAAGACCGTTATATGATTTTTTTTTTTTTTTTCATCAATTTTTGTATCGTTTAAGCCGGGCTCCATTAACAAGCTTCCGAAATACCAGGCCCTGTAATGTTTTTAGTCGAACCGACCCATTAGGATGTATTTCTTCGACAACATAAGGTCCCATCCATTCTATGTGAAGTTTCTTAGGCTTGCCTTTGACTCGACTGTTATACAGTAGGGCAAGGTCACCGACTGACAGATTTTTGTTTTTGATATTTCGGTCGTGCCAAGCTTTCTGCTGTTGTTTTTGTATCTCTTGGTGCTGGATGGCCATGAGTCGATGTTCTTCCAATTTATTAAGTTGAAGTAACCTATCCTTCCTGGCCTGTTCGACATCGACGTGTAATATCTGTGCAACTATAGGTGCCTGTTGTCTGAAGTGCAGAGGTACAACTGCTTCTTGCCCATATACCAGTCGAAATGGTGTGTGATCAGTCGACCGTTTGTAGGCTGTCCTGTATGCCCATAAAACTACAGTAATCTTCTCATCCCAATCATCTTTGTCAGCACTGCATATTTTAGTCAGTCCTTTTGTCAGGGTTTTATTGAAAGCTTCAATTGCACCATTCGACTGAGGGTGGTAGGCTGTATTCCGTCGGTGGTCGATGTGAAACTTGTCGGTTAGATTTTTGATAGTTTTATTAACAAAGTGTGATCCTTGGTCACTGATCAGAGTGAGTGGACCTCCAAACCGAGTAATAATATTTTCATAAATGAACTTAGAAGCTACATCACTTGAACAGGTCTCGACAGGTTCTGCTTCTGCCCATTTAGTAACATATTCAACTGCAGTGATAATATACCTTGCACCTGATCGTCGGGCTGGGACAGGGAATTGACCTATGAAGTCGATAGCCTAAATTTCGAATGTAAGACTAGGGTTTACAGAGATCAGGGGCATTTCTGTACTCGGCAGTGGTCGACCAAGTCGTTGGCATCTGTCACATCGACTAACAAAAGTTTTACAATCCTTATGAAGCGTCGGCCACCATAATCCAGACTGTTGAATTTTCTTAGCAGTTGTGTCGGCCTGAAAGTGTCCTCCTGCTGGTCCGTAGTGAGCTTCGTGCATGATTTGCTCTCATTCATGGGCAAGTACACATCTTCTAAGAACATCATCTAACCCCATTTTGTATAGAAATCCGTTGATGAGGCTATAGGGGGCAGCCTTCATAGCTAGGATTTGCTTCTTTTTAGTGTTCAGACCTTCTGGGGCCTGACCTGTTTCTAGGAACTGAGCAATTTCCTCCAGTTCTTCTGGTACTGCTTCTATACGAAATAGATGTGCATCTGGTAGGTCGTCGTCGATTCCAGTCGGTTCCTCTCCTGTGTCGATTCGGGAGAGGTGGTCGGGTCTAACATTTAACTTCCCTGGTCGGACAACGACTTCGAATTCAAATTCTTGGAACAGTAAGAGCCATCGACAGATTCTACCATGGTGAAGGGGTTTGTCTACGAGGTATTTCAAAGCTTGATGGTCGGTGTAAAATATGAAGGGGTTAGCTAAGAGGTAGTGTCGATATTTCTGAAGTGCAAAGACCATTCCTAGGGCTTCCCGTTCGGTGGTCGAATAGTTCCTTTCAGCCTTATTTAGTTTCCGACTGCTGTACACTATAGGGTAGTCCATTCCATCGTCTCCTGGTTGAGTCAGAATAGCTCCAATTGCTATGCCTGATGCATCGATATGCACATGGAATTTGATCGACCAATTTGGAAATCTAAGTATGGGGGCTTCGACCAGTTTTCTCTTTAGTTTGTCGAATGAGATTTGGCATTCCTCTATCCATTGAAACTCTATATCATCCTTGATTAGTTCTTCTAGTGGGTAGGTCATGTCTGAGTAATGTCGGATAAACTTTCTATAGTACCCTGTATGTCCTAATAACACCCGAACCTGTTTAGGGTTTATT